>JAKSZP010002143.1:0-28067 GCA_022478985.1 Massospora cicadina | reverse complement strand
TTTTAGACCTACCATTATCATCATCACCCTCCTTAAGAGTGCAATCCAAAGTGTGAGTCAAGTCTAGGGGGAGATTTTTTGTCAATCTCAATAACTTAAATTTCAAGGAATCAAATATCTTGCCTCTTACTGTTGTCTTCCTAAACAAATGTCAAAAACTAGTTGCTGTCTCATTCTATAGTTTGCCTTTCCCCTTTAAAGCCCCCAAACCTTCTGAAATCATTATGGGCCTTCCTTTGTCTTTAATAAACATTCCTAATACTGAGTACCATTGTGCTCATTATACCCATTTTTACTTGCTGCCAATTGATCTTCATTTTAGGACTTCCTTATTCTGAGGCTTAATAAATAACTATAAATATTTCCCTTATTATCTGAATATGTTATACCTTTTACCAGATTTTAATAATGATTTTGGCATCCCTCTCTGAAAGTAGATTTTACTGTGGTAGGGATTATAGGAAGCAGCCCTTGCCAGATGGACAGAGGTCAAAAGATCAAGAGGATTAAGTAAGTTCTAAGAGAGAACTTTTACCTGTTCAGTAGTTTGCATTTGCCATGCACTATAGCCACAGTTATTGATCTTTTCATGAACTCCTTTAAAAGACAACCCATGTCATCACATTTTAGTCTATCTGATGTTTTTCCAATTATATATACATATATTGGTCATATAGGAATTGTCACCTTCCATGATGTATTAGTTTCATTAAGTTTAGTAATAAAATTCTTTTGATTAGGTTCAAAATTTCCCAACACTTTTCCAGAAACTGAAAAATTTAGACACTCACCTCACAATTAAAGCTTTGACTTTACTTGGCACTTTGTGAGTCCCAAATCCTAAAACTTGTATCATGCACCCATCACAGTATTAATTATACACCACAAATAAGATTAAAGGTACTTTAATAATTTCATGGTCTTTTATGTGATTATATTTAACTTATAGTCTTTTTTTAGTACTAGATGGTCCCATAACTTATAGTCTTTTAACTTATGTATTATAAGAATTTTAAAGCTCTTTAATTTAATTTATAATAACAAATCAGTTAATTCATAACTGCTCAAGTTTATAATTTACTGGATTATTTTAATCAATTATTTCTGCTTTTAAATTGGTATATAAGATGGCCATTAATAATTTTAGGAAGTAATTGATCTCTCAGATCAATCAAATACACAACAGCCACTTATCCAAAACCAATGAACCTATTAATAATTGACCAAATAACCACCAACCACTTGCCCAAAACCAATGAGCCTATCAAATCAACCAAATTAAAACATACCACTTGGCTGAAATCATTAGACCTATATTATTGATTAAATAACCATAACTGCTTAGCCAGAACCATTAGCCTATCAAATCAACCAAGTAACCACCATCTGCTTAGCCAAAACCATTATACCTATCAAATTAATCAAATCACTAATTGCTTATTCAAAACCATTAACTTATTAATCAATTAGAAAACCAATAATCAGTTGGTAGTACCAATGGACCAATTGCATCAACTAAATTACCATCCACTTAGGTAAAATAATTGAGCCTATTGTATTACTTTGAAGAACCATCAAACCACTTGTCAAGACCATTGACCCTATTAATTCTGTCATGTTTACATAACTTAATTTAGGGCACCAACAGATAAGACAAGGCTGGGCGTCAGGAGGCCCAAAAGGTCAAGTTTCAGGACCTTCCTGACCTAAAGCACACCTTGGACCAACGCTGTGTACAGGCCAGATATTCCCTGGTTGGTCCAGGTGAAGTGCATAACGCTTAGCCCCATGTTACAGCTTTGGCGTTAAAACGGATGAGTTACCTTATATATCCTGATGGTTCAATTTGGTTGATCAGCGAACAGGGTTTTCAAACCCATTTGATTTTAAAAAAAATTCAGCTTGGGTCATCCTTGTCTTCAATCAATAAACTGAGTTTAGTCAATCACTAGTTACAGTACTCTACACAATGGAAGCATGCGCTTTTTGGTGCACCTGAGCTTAGCACCATTTTCATTGATTAATGATTCCCCAAATTAGCTTAAATATGTTTGCTCAAGACCAACCTTTCTTGTTAGTCATCTTCCTTTTAATAAATCCCCTGCTTGTTTACAGTTTTTTAATTTATGGTTACTATTGTGAAACTGTGCATAGACCTCCTCAAGGAGGTCTTTAACAACTTTGGCCGTCCTATATTCCTTAAAAATCTCCAGGATCAAGTGCACCGTTAAGCCTCCTTAGTTCTCTCCAAACTGAGGCACCCAAACCCTCCAGCACTGATCTCAGCTTGGATATGGGCTCCCCTGTGGGGCCCACCCAAGTGTTCCTGTTTATTGGCTTCCAACTACTTTAAACCATGATATACTCCCTTGCACAGGGTTCCTTTGGCTCTGGCGCCCTTCACAGTGCCATTTTTACTATATCCATGATGATGAGCTTTCTAGCTTTGTGGCTGTGCACCATGCACCACCTTGCTGGGAACTGGAGAGCTATAGACACTCTCTTAAAATTAGACGACCAACCTCCTTTTTTATGTGCACAAATGTTTTCTGTGTGGGACTTTCTTAGAATGTGAATTGGGTGCGCCAGCTGTTGGTCATAACCGTGGTGGGGCTCACCTCCGTTTTCCCATTTTTTAATGGTTGGAGCATCTCAGCGTTATACTTGCTACTATGACTGGGAAGTACCCAACCTTCTTGCTCATATATGATGGATATGAATGCTTCATGATCCAAGAATCGTGATTGCCCAATTTTCCACCAAAATTAATAAGATTGATAAAATTAAAAAGTTTTTTTCAGCACCACATTTGGATGGTGCAGGTGGGATCATTGACAAAGGGCCTAGTGATGATGGTCTTGGATAATGGTGCACAACCCATCGCCAAAATTGGTATGGTGTCATTTTTGGCCCATAACAGGTTTTATAACTCTAATTCCTTATATAAAACTGAGCCCTATATCTTCTCTTATGACTCAGATATGGAACACATTTCAGTATACCAAATCACCCCAGAGAACCCACGCTTGACCACAACCATGATTTGCAGAATATAGAAGGTGGAGAAGGAGTTACTTCTTTAATATCAAAATGTTTATGCAGTGGCTGAAGATATGGTGGGATATGTGACCTCAGTAGTAAGAGTGGCCAATTATCCCTCTCCATTCTATGATGCAGAAACGTACCCTGAAGGAATGTTTATTCCTAAAGAAGAATTTTATGGTGAAGTATTGGCGTTGTCAGCTATATATAAAGACCATTCTGGATTTTTTTGTTGACTGCTACCCTTTTATCCCTTAAAATCAACATGACTATTTTGGTGGATAATGGAGCCTCTGAGAGTTTTATTGATCAAGACCTAGCTGACTACCTTGAGCTGAGTTACTTGCCAGGTGGTATGTTTAGTGGAGGGGCTTCCCAAGGTATTCCCACGCTGAAAATTATGGGGTTAGTGGATTATCAAGTTGGCAAATATCGTTTGGCTGACCGCTTCCAAGGTATCAAAAACCACTTGTACCCTATCATTTTGGGTGTAAAGTGGTGGCAAAAGTTTGACGTCAGAACCAACTTGAAAGTCAATACCTTGTCTTTAACTTTAAAGATCAGTCATGATTTAGTTGTCTTTTGGCTAAAGCAAACTTTCAGGGCAATTTGCCCCACTGGTCCAATATCCACACACTCAGTCTTGCTCTGATGCTGAAGCCCTCTTTGAAGGTTCCCTTACCTTCCTGTTTGGAGGGGTTGGAATCTTCATTTGATGCAGCTTCAGATAATGTAACTATCTCATTCAGAGTTTGATTTTGAGTTCAAGCTCAATGTTGATCTGGTGTGTATATCTTTTCCAATTTACTCTTTGACTGTATGGGAGAAAGTAACCTTAGATGTGTGGGTTAAGGAGAAGTTAGCCAAAGGCACAATTTTTAAGTGAGCCTTCTATGTATGTTCCCCACTTCTCTTTGTGGAGAAGGCTGATGGTACCTTATGCCCATGCATATTTTATGGGAATCTCAACAACGTCACAGTACTAGACTTGCATTCCAACCCATTGACTCACAAATTTTACGCTATGTGGAGAAGGTGAGACTCTTATCCAAACTGGATTGTTTAAATGCGTTCAATCAGATCCATATCAAGAAGGGCCAGGAGTGGCTAACCGCATTCCATACCAGAAAATAAATTTTCCAATTTCAGGTTATGCCCTTTGGGCTTTAATATGCCCCTGAATTCCTTCAACGCCTTATTGATGCAGCTTTGGGGGACCTGCTGGGGGTATGCGTGGTATCCTACATGAATGATATTCTGGTATTTTCCCCTGACAATGAGTCCCATGCAGTACACCTTTAGCAGGTGGTGGATCATTTTGAAGGCAGCTAACCTTATATTAAAAATAAGTAAATGTGCCTTCTTAAAGTACCAGGTCACCTTCCTGGGCTTCATTATGTTTGACCAAGGGCACATGATAACTCCAGACAAGGAGAAGACAATTTGTGAATAGCCCACTCCAACTTTGGTCAAGAATTGAGAAGTTTTTTTGGGGACATGTACGTTCCTTAAGAAATTCACACCAAATCTTTATGAAGTGGCGGCACCCTTGTATAAGGCAAATGGGAAAAAAGTGTTAAAGTGGTCCTCAACTTTGTAAGATGCCTTCCAAGTGGTAAAATGCACCCTACTGTCAACATCCTTTATTTTCAATATCAACCCCAGTAAAGAGTTCTTTGTGGCTTCTGATGTCTCCAACTTTGCTATAGTGGCGGCCCTATTACAAGTAGGTGAAGGTAGAATACAGCATCTGGTAGGATAATTTTCCAAAAAGATGTCTTTGCCTGAGTTAAACTATGCCATATATGACATAGAGTTATTAGCAGTGGTTGAGGCGCTGACCTATTGGCATCATCATTTGCATGGCTCATCCCAACCTTTCTGTGTACATACAAACCACCGTGCCTTGCTGTACTACCACGCACCTCATGTATTGACCCTATGGCAAACCCGCTGGCATGAGACTCTAGCCCAATTTGCATTTTTCTATAAGTTTACCAATGGCAAGGAGAATGGTTTGGCGGATTCTTTGAGCCGCAATTTTGCACTAGCTTCTGATCCTAAGGAGGTAGAGGTGCATAATACCCATTTGATAATTTCGCCAGGTAAGATTGTGCCTCAACTTCCCTCTCCTTCAGCCCATGGGCCAACGCTTGCTCCTCTGGAAAATGTGGAAAAACATAGTATGTTCAGAAAGGTAGTCCTTTCACCGCCTTTGCCAGCTTAATATACTATGGTCCTTGCTAAGAGCGCATTGAATCATAAAGAATATTACCAGGGGTTATCACATAAAGGATGAGATGGTGTGGTTTCAGGGGTGCCTATGGGTTCCCGCTGGACCCCTTTGCCTGAAGATCATCCAGGACCATCATGAAGAAATCACCAATGGTCATCCTGTGAAGACAAAAACTCTGGACTAGTTCCTGCACTTACAATTGGAAGGGGTTAGCTGCGCAGATAGTCAGGTATTATAAAGAGTGCCTGGTCTGCAACCAAATAAAATTGAATTGCCAGCCACTAGCAGGGTTTTTGGTACCAGTTCAAAAGGCTGAAGGGCCTTGATCTTCTTTATTGGTGGATTTTATTATGGAATTGCCTGTATCTGATGGCTATGATGTCATCATGGTAGTGATGGACCATTTTACAAAGTTCACCCACTTTATCCTTGCAGAACCACAGTAACTGCAGCTGAGATAGCTAGGCTCTTCGTCACTCATGTGTTTACTCTTCACGGGGCCCAAAGAAATAAAAAGTGATTGTGGACCCCAGTTCACCTCCATCTTTTAGAAATATTTGTGTTTGACTCTTCAGATTCTCCCCTGCTGTTCAACTACCTATCATTCCCAATCAGATGGGAAGACTGAACGAGTGAACCAGTGCCTTGAACAGTTCTTGCAGTGTTACACCGCCGCAGATCATTTAGTTTGGGTTTCACATCTCCCCATAGCCCAAATCAGTTATAACAACGCCCAACATGCATCAATCAGGTGTTCTCCCTTCTTTGCCAATTATGGATTCAATTTCACCTTCAACATGGAGCCCAGTTGTGGATCCAAAATGGAAGCGGTGGTGAACTTTGCCAAAAATGATCAAGAAAGTACACTAGGGGGTGAGCACAAATTTAGATGCGGCCATGAAGGCTTACAAGGATAACGTTGATGGTAAGAGAAAAGTTTTACCAGCATACAAGGAAGGAGATCTTGTGATGCTGGATGCCAAAAACATTCAATCAAGCACCCATGCAAAAAATTGGGACCAAAGAGGATTGGGCCTTACCGCATTGTCAGAAAGGAGGGCCACGTCTCATACCAGTTGGATCTTTCCCCCCTCATTTCAAATCTTTTCAGTCTTCCCTGAAAGCAAGCTTACATTGTTTGAGAGCCCCCCACCGGAGACTCTTGAGGCTTATCTCATTGATGGGGCACCAGAGTGGTAAGTTGAGGAGATTGTTGCCTCCCATCAGGTAAGAAGAAAGCTCTAGTATCTTGTATCCTGAAAGGGATTTGATGCAGTGGAGAACAGTTGGGTCCCAGCGTGTGACTGCACCCATGCGCAAGATTTAATTGAAGCATTCCATGAGCATTTCCTGGAGACCACAGGATTGAAGTCCAAAAAATCCATTGCTGCCATGTAGTTGGCCCCTTTCCACAAAAGCTTTTTCTTGGAAAATGCTCCTGGAGGGGGAGCCCAAAAAAGAGAAGAGGATAATGTCATGTTTAAATGACTTAATTGAGGGCACCAACAGCAAAGATAAGGCTGGGTGTCAGGAGGCCCAAAAGGTCAAGTTTCAGGACCTTTCTGACCTAAATCACACCTTGGACCAATGCTGGGTACAAGCCAGATATGACTAGGTTGGTCTAAGTGAAGTGCATAATGCCCAGCCTCATGTTACAGCTTTAACGTTAAAACAGATCAGTTACTGTTATTAACCCTGATAGTTCAGTTTGGTTGAGTGGCAAACGGGGTTTTAAAACCCATTTGTTTTTAAAATTTTAAGCTCATATCAGCCTTGTCTTCAATTAATAACCTTAGTTTGGTTGATCAATAGTTACAGTACCCTGCTTAATGGAAGTGTGCTCTTATTTGTGCTCCTGGGCTTAGCACCACTTCCATCAGTCAATGATTCCTAAATTAGTTTAAATATATTGCTTGAGACCAATCTTTCTTGTTGGTCATCTTCCCTTTAATAAATCCCCTGTTCATTTACAGTTTTTTTTTTAATTTATGGTTACTATTGTAAACCTTTGTGTGGACCTCCTCAAGGAGGACTTCAACAAAGTAGGCTGTCCTATCTTTTTTAAAATATCTTCAGGATCAAGTGCACTGTTGGGCCCCTTCAGTTTCCTCCAAACTAAGGCACCCAAACTCTCCAGCACTGATCTCAGCTTGGATATGGGCTCCCCTGTGGAGCCCACACAAGTGTTCCTGTTTATTGGCTTCCAACTACTTTAAACCATGCTATACTACCTTGCACAGGGTTCCTTTGGCTCTGACACCCTTTTTTTTAGTACTAGATGGTCCCAACCCGCTCTGACACCCTTCATGGTGCTCTTTTTACTATATCCATTATGAGTTTTCTAGATTTGTGGCTGTGTACCATGCACCATTTTGCTGGAAACTGGAGAGTTATAGAAACTCTTTTGACAAATTCAACCAGATATCCATAAACTGCTCAGCCAAATTCATATACCAATTAATATAAAAAACATATATATTACCTTTAATGCTATGCTTAACTTTTACTCTGATCATTATGATCTATAAAGCTTAAGCCTAAGTTAATTCTCCCAATTTATAATAATTGTGCCAATTTGGTCTTTTTTAGTTTACTTGTCAAGAGTTTATTTGTCTTATACATATCCACAGACATACATATATAAGGAATTTTATATAGAGAGATTGCTATTATCTTTTCTCACATTGTAAACCAAGGATTATCCTTTCCCAATTATCCTCAGGCACCATATCCTAGATTTGCTAAATTAATAATTATTTAGTTTAAAATAAAATTTACATCTCACCATATCTTATGATATCTTAAGCTTATATCTGAAAACCAAGTAATGCCAACCTACTACTCTCATAGTTGACAAGCCTCACATGATGGTACAAGGCACACAAAATAAAGAGATAAGGGTTTAAGGATGTGCAAATTTGGAAGTTATTGGCTTAAGTTTTAAAAAAAGGAAGTAAATTAGCCTCTTTCAGTAGTTGATTAATAAAGAGGGATGAAATTTAACAGATAAGAAGAAAATGGCAGCCAGAATTGACCATAGAAGAGGAATAATGCTTCAAAATGGGTAATAAGACTAACTCTGTAACACAATGTAGCAATGTAGTGAAACAGGAGTCAAGGGGCAGCGTTACAGCTTAATAAAAAATCTAATATGTGGGACACATTAGTATACTATCTAGAAGAAGAAAAACATTTATGAAAATACTTAGGTTTCCCTTCCTAAACAAATCAATAATTCAGTAAAGATTTTCTAACAGGTTCAAGAGGCCTAGTTGTCAGCAGCCCAAAAATAACTGATGAAAACCCCCAAACCTAGTGAAAACTAAGCATGAATTGCTAGATAGGAAATGTTTGTGCAGAAATGAAAGCTAAAATTAGAATATAGCATTACTTATCACTCTTAAAAAGAAAGCATTGGTAAAAGTGTTATTCTTAGGATGCCTTTGTAAATTAAACTTAATTCTGAGTCCTTTTTAAGGTACTAAAAATTTAGTCTAACACATCTAGTAAATTTTTCTATTTAGGTTTATGGTGATCCTAATTTGAGTAAGAATTAACCAGCATTCCTGAGAAACAAGTTATAAAATTTCTAACAAGAGGAGGGATTAAACCCCTAAAATTTGGGACAAGGCAACACATTGCTTCAATGAAAACACCAAACCTTATAACAACAGGGCATCTCTACCCCACGCTTTCCAGATTGCAGCAATCCTTGTCAGGAGCTCAGAAAAATAGCAAGAAATCTACTTGTAGACATTTACATACACTTATGGATAAATTTTAGAAAAAATTACAAACATTTTTAAAAGGAAGTATTGATTTAAACGCTCCTCACAGCAGATATTAAGTTAAGTCAAATCTCTAACTGTATTCATCTACTTTGAATCCTAATTAATTATAAAAATAAGTTTAAATATGATTTATGTCATTAATTTTCCTATATTTTTTTCTCACATCTATCTTGTATAAATAAATCATATGCAGATACAGGTCCTAAACTATTGATGTGGAAAGCCTAAACATATCCAGTGAAACATATAAGTTTGCTAAATAGTAAAGCGTTTAAATGCATGATAGAGAATCATAAGTGTTTGCATCCACAGCTTTACTATAGTGACTATAGATAATTTAACACCTTAAACATATACATTCTAGGGTATAGATTTATATTAGAAATGCGCTGATACTCTAAATGTATAGAAATAAAAATTATATGCATCAAATTTCTTAAAACGTTATCTATGAGAAATTTTAAAATGATTATCTGAAAAGCTACATAAAAATAATATTGTCAAACTCTGTGACTCGACAACTAAAAGTGATCTAGAACGTAATTATTAGAAATTTGTAAAGCTTAAATATGCTTAAATGTTTGATTATCAATGGGAAGTATTAAAGCTCTTATTACACATGTAATGTTCCTATATAATGATCTACTTATAAAGAAATAAACCCCATTTATAATTGCTACATTTTATAATTCACCATCCTTTTAAGCTGTACAAAAATATTAAAAAAGAGTTCTTAAGAGCTTAGATATTAAATAAGAGAAAATAAAAATTAAAAAATTTCTTTGTAAGAAATAATGAGTATATGATTTTATCTTACTGAATAGAAAGGTTAATGCAAAAACTGTATAAATTGTAGCAGCGTTATTATAGCTCAGATAAAATCCATCTAGACCTTAGATTTTATAATGTTGCATGTTACATGGTGAGTTTCTGACTGTATATATATAAAAGTCTATTAACAGTAGATTTTTATTGGCTGCAATCCTTACAATGAACATAAATTTAGCTATGCTGGGCTTCAGATCTGATTTTTAGGTCTCTTTGAGTATTATTAACTAGTAATGATTTAAATTTCTTTGCAAAGCACCTTCACCTTCTTGCCACCTCCGCTTTGATCCTAATGCCATTAGTAAAGCCAGTTTTCCTTTTAGCTTAATAAAAATAAGGCACAAAAATTATATCTTAATCAGTATTGCTTCACCTAAGCAACGCAAAATATTTTTAAAAGAAATCCAGATTTTTATATTTGTTGATATAGATGCTATAGGGAGTATTTTTAGCCAACTGGCCTCCACCTTGTATCCCACATAAAGCCTTGCAAGTCTGATTCTGGCTAATTGGTACCAATGGTTGTGCAAACTTAGTTGGCGTAATTGATATGGCTGCCTTTACAACTGATCTAATAAAGCTAAAGCTAGCCGTATCCTAAAATTTAATGATCCTTAGTAGACTTCTTACTTAAAACTCAACACATTTAGCGGCATTGCAACCCTTTAAAAAGTTGACGTCAGATATTAGAATTTATTTAATTCTTTACTCATGTTCAATGGCAGATACTAAATCTTACCACTTTTAATACCCTGAGTGGGCTTACCAGTAACAATCTGTAAACAAGACTCCAACTACCCTTCAATGAAGCTATTAGCAAACTAAGTAACTTATATAAGCGAGTCAGATTTACAAAAAACATCCATTTGATCAAATTCTGATAAAACTATGCGCTAATTGGAGGCTTGAATTTAAGCATGTACTAGCAATTTCATGTAATTAAAATTCAGGTTTTTATTGAAAATATAAAAGTATGCTTAATTTAAATTGTATACAGAGAAGTAAATGACCGGATTAGGGCATTCAGATACTATGCCAAAAGAGTAAGTTCAAATTTCCATCTGTGCCTAAGTATTGAGGTACCAGGCCTGAGGCTCCTAATGGCTTTGGAAATTATATAATGAGATACTATAAACCAATGCCAGAAACTTCCCAAAAATAACTTCCAAAATAACCAAAAATGTAAAAAGTACTACCAAATAAAACATTTTTATTTTCGCACAAGTTTTAGCCCGTTGCTATCACATTTGACTATGTTATCTATTGTTATATCAGTAGTATCTATGTCTAGGTTACCCTACCTTAAATCAAATTTAATTTTCGTGCACAATATATGGTTATCATTCAACTCTAATAAATTTCTTTTAATAAAACCAATATCTATCTATAAATAAGAGACCACATATAGGAATGATTTCTAGTAAATATGTGGGCGCACTTACTATCTAATGGTATAGTCAAAATTGAAGCGTCATTAAAAACCCAGCCAACAGGCATATACCATTTGCTTAACAGGTATAACCCTAAGCTATCATACCCATTGTGCAACTAGAGCTCCATCGAATACTATCCCAACCTGAATCATCACTTTTGGATTATGAAATCTAAAAAAGCATTCCAAGATAGACTCATCCCAGTAAAAAACATATCAGATAGCTTAGGTAGCATAATCGAAGTTTTTAAACAACATGTTATTAGCTTTAAAGGTCCGCGGTACTTTGAGGATTAACGGCAGTAAACGGTGCAAGTGCATTTCGAGCTTCAAAGATCTAAATAAATGTTAGTGGAGGAGATATAAAACCTTACCCTCTGACTAAGGCCTTCAATGTTGGCGTGAAGGAGGATGACATTGGCAACGAACTCAACTTGAAATAGTACCTTGATTACCATTGCAATTCTTGAGGCTTCCAGCAGGGTCAGTGACGACATGCGAGCCTCAATGCGGCCCAGATCGGGCTCGAGGTTCATGCAGCGGGCAACGTACGGAAGTAGATGTTCGGCTATTTCTTTATAGGAAAGATCCCGTGGGAGAGGGAAGGGACAAGAATTTCTAAGGGGCGAGAAACGCAGGTCACATTGTAGCCCTGACCGCGATGACAACGGAATTCATACGTGCCCGGCTTCCAAGGAAGTCGAGACCCCAAGAAGGTGAGGGTGACTTGGTAGCCATCGTCCCAAGGCAAATAATCTTCGTAAAACTGATCTTCATTCGGTCCACGCTCAGGCGGAAGCTCATCGTCTTGATCGAGTTGGGAAGGTTCAATAGACGGTGGAAGGGTAAACAAGTAGCGACCTTCGGATTTAACAGTGGTGATGGCCTTGGAAGGGTTACTAATGACGGGATAGATGCCAACCCAGTTCAGCTTCTGCCCCGCAGGAACCAAAACCTGGACTTGAATCGACTGGCCCATTTGATAACGAGCTGGCTCAGACTCGGGCAGATTCAAAAGCGACAGCCGATATCCAGGGACTGGTTCAGAAAGGAAGCTTCCTTCGATAAGGTCAACTGTTAACCAATTGCGTGCCTCAGCCAGCTTGATTTTAGATAAAACGAGTAAGTTATTATCTTTAATAAGACTGGGCATGCGCGCCTTGGCTTCACCCAAGGCGTTATCGACCGCTTGCCCGACGAGATCCACCAGAACCTCGGCCCTTTTGACAGCGTCCAAGGCACGAGCGCCGGCCAAATTGACGGTCAGTGAACGGGCGGCGCCTCTTACAGTCTTCGAGACTCCCGCTTGCTTACGGAGAAGACTACCGTACTTTCTCCGCATATGAGGCGCCTCGACTCCGTAGTGAAATGCCAGGCATGCAAAGTGTGAAGCCAAAGCCAAGGTAAAAATGCTGGGACTGGCCGACATGAGCGCCACCCCATATAAAGCAGCTTGCCCGAGGATATTCTCAGGATTATTCAGGTAGCGATAGATTCCAGTATAGCGCAGTGCGGCTGGATGTTCAAGAAAGAAATCACCATAGAACCAACCGAAGCTTCCAACCACCTCCAGCACCGACATGGCAGTCCATACGTGTAGCAGAACGAGTAGCAGACCACAGGTGTGTCGCAGAGCCACCCCACCAACAGCCCAGCTATTGAGTAGCCGGTAATGGTAAGACGCAGCTCCAATAAAGCTAACGTAACTCATGACAGATACCACGCTGTAGATCTGGCGCCAGTTAAAAAATGCCTCCTCTGCAGTGCCTCCCGTCTTGATGAAGTGACGCGTCCATGACTTGTCCTTCGACTGAGGCTTTAGTACAAGGAAACCTAGCCCCAATGTCTGAAGCAGGCGCCATGCCAAAGCGTGACCAAGCACCAGAGCGCCAAGAAACCCATCCGGCAAAACTATGAACGCTTGTAAATGCAAAGCAGTGGCAGGAGTATCCCATATCCCACCACGACCACTCCAAAGAAACCGGCCGCTCGGTGGAGGTCCGGTCGCTCGAACAGCGTCAAGTTACGAGGATGATGCGTGTTATGAATTTCAGATGGGTGCAACGCAGGTGGCGCAGCGTCTGATGGGTAAGTCTTCTCAATATGGGGGTTTTCAACTAGCACCAAAAATATGAACTGCGCGGCGTGCACCATCAACGACACGTAAAACACAGTACTGCTCGCCGTCAGCAGCGCAACGCCGTAGTAGCCAGCATAGCCCAAAGAATACATGGGGTGCGGCGCCAGCTCAAAAACCCCATCAAATGTCAGGGTTTGCTCGACCAAAAAGAAGAAGTCCCCCCAATACCAAGCAAAGTCTTTCACCACCCGGTGTGCATCGAGTTTCACTGCCACGTTGAACGCGATCAGGAGCCCCGCCACTACGCATCTCAGAAGATTCTCCCACCAGGCCCAATCGCTACGGGCTTGAAAGTATGATAAGGCAAACATAATGTAACAAACAAAGTCATTAGCTAAGATCAAGTTCACCAGCTCCCGAAAAAGAAGCCAAGCATTGAACTCGGGGGGAACCGCATCGAAGTTGTAATCCGGCCCCATGGTGACGCTCAGCTCCCGCCGGATCCACTTTCCGCGCGCATACTTCTCATCGAGCCACCCTCCGCGCATCAGTGCTTTAACGATGTAGCTCTTGCGGGACTGCTTATGAAGGAGGTAGCCCAGGAAACCGTTATAGCCGATCCGCCACAGCAAGAAAAATCCCCAGAAATGCGTACCGCCGAAGATTCCCAGAGATTAGAAGGAAAATAACCGTTTCAAGTCCAATAAGCAGCAGAGTGAATTTAGTAAAGAGAGTTCGGCTTCTAGTGGTAAAGAAGAGGGCCGTCAACATGTCAGCTGTCTTGGGCACAACGAAAACTAAAAGGATTAGACAACGCTTAAAAAGAATGGGGAAATTAGAGATTACTAACATCCGGTTTTACAGGCCAAACCAATAAAATTACCAAAAAAATTGTTTTCCGCGGTAAGTCGAAATTACCAAAAATATTAAACGTCTAAAGATAACAATCCATTTTAGAGTTAAACCATGATACCGTTTTGCTATTAAATACAGTAGCAACTTATGCTCTATACCAAGTTATTACAATTATCTCGATGAGCTCAGTCAACTTGATCGCCTTTAGCAATCGTTTTTCTTGCTTAAAGCATCCAAGATGAAACTATGAAAACTATCATTCCTTCTATCGATGAAATCTCACAGCGAAGTTGGAGTTGGAATTCCTCAAAACAAGAAACAATCTGGCCAAAATAGTGGTTGTTCACTTACCTTTACCGCTCGAAGTCTTTCCATAAAGCGATGAGAGTTCATTATCGTTAACAGCGGTGGAAACAGGGGGCTGGGAGACAGTAGCCCCTTTAAAGTGATGCTCAGATCCCATCAAGAATTTAACCTTTAAACAGCTGCGGTATGGAAGGAGCGATCAATGGAAATCGGTAGCTTTGAATTTCAGTACATGGGCTTAGATTGAAATAAACTTTTCTGAAAATTGCAACCGAATTAGCTTGGTAAAGCCAAACCTTATAAAGCTAAAAGGAACAAACCGGTACTGGGGTTTAATGAATTGTATCCATAAATCAATCCCTAATCGCATACAAGCTTGATGCGTTTATAAATGCTTAAACCAATCATCCCATCTTAAATCAAATCTAATCTGCAAGTGGCATCAAATTCATTGATCCCAATTTCCAACTGGTTCCCCATCCCATACAAGATTCTCGGCTTACCTCTAGGTAATAGGAGTGCCATAATCAAAAGCGTGACGATAGAAGCCCCAATTTAAATTATAAATCGCAAAGTATTGATTGGTCGATTAGGTATCACATTCTAGACTAGCTAATCTTCCCAGCGTTACATAGAGTTGTATAATTTACCAGATAATTCTAGTCGATTATTTTAGCTTTTATATTAGTAGATAGCACCGATAGGTTTAAGAAGTGAGGGTCCATGGTATAGCCACCAAGGTTTTAGGATCAGGTGGACTAACATAGATGATTAATTTTATGATAGGGTTAAGTAATTGAATCAGTTAAATCAATCGAATAACTACCAAGCTACTTACCCAAAACCATTGAGCCTATCGAATCAACTGAATAACCAACTGCATAGCAAACTTATTGAGCCTATCAAATCAGCCAAACAAAACCAAACCTCTGGCCAAAGTGATATACCAATTTCCATTAAAATAATTTCTTTGCCAAATAATTACTTTAAAAAAATTCACATGTATGCAAGAAAAGAAAGGCATGCACACTTATATAAATATTCGAGGTGGGTTGACCTTGGAACAAATATACCACACCGAGAATTTTTCTAGCCAGTACAGGTTTTGAACTCGAAACCTGCACTAGGGTGGAAGCAGTTTTATCTGCCAGGCTAACAACCCTTTGCACACTTATATACAATCATATGTACAATCATCCAAAGTATATAAATATATATTATATATTATAAATAATATTTATAATATTATATATGTATGATATATAAATATATATAATATTTATAATATATCTAATATATTAATATATAATAATTATATATCTATATATATATAATTAAGAAAAAAAGAACCTCCTTTAAAAAAAGCACTAAAAAGTATGAAAAAATTGAGAAATTATGCCTCCTCAATAAAACCCCTTTTGAAGTCAGTGCCACATTTTAACCTGAATTATAGAATTTTGCTCACAAATACAAATTATATCTTATATCTGGATTAGATCCAAGTGTAAACTACAAGCAACATAGAATATATAGTGCTGAGTATATAAATTATAATGCCTATTATAAGTCAGTTAAAATATGATGACTTCAAAAAGGGTTTTATGATGAGGCATAATTTCTCATTTATTTTATATATTTTAGTGCCTTTTTAAAGGAGGTTCTTTTTTCACAATTTTTTGAAGTAGGTTCTTTTTTTCCAAAAAGGACTTTACTTCATTTTTCCCAAAAATTTAGTTTATTTTTAAAAGTAGATCTTTTCACCAATTTCATTGAAGTAAAACTATATTATATATCCTTTTTGAACTCTCAGTATTTCTCTAATAAAATAAAACTCATTGTATATATATTATATATAGTATCTTATAAACAAATATACTATAATTCATTTTAGTAAATTTAGCTGATTTTATTGGTTAAATTATACTAACTTTACTGATCACCATCTACAATAATTTATTTTAATAAATTTAGGTAATTTTATTAGTCAATGTATGCTAAATTTACTGATCACCATCTACATTAATTCATTCATTAAATTTAGTAAGTTTTTTGGTCAATATATGCTAAATTTACTGTTTGCCAAATAAAATAACTTTTTTATATCAAATTTAGCTGATTTTATTGGCCAAATAATACAAAATGATAGCCAACTATGATGATTTAAGCTCATTTTATTATGATATTATACTTGCGTGGATTTTGAACTTACCCTCAGCTATAGGTCATATGTCAAAAGTTGCTTCAAAGCTATCACTTTGCCAATGCTGAAATAAAGTTTATCCAGCAATGAACATACTCACAATTGAAATCCATTGCTTCCAAGTCCATTTTAATATACTTACTAAATTAATGGTCATATACTGGACCAATACTTGCAAAAGTAAAATAAGATCTAAGTTGGAGCATCCTCTTTTTTTAAGAAGAAGATCATCCAAATTTTCCAGTATTTTCAGAGTTATGCGCAAAAAAACATAGAAAAAACATACAGGTTAAATTGAGAACCTTCTCCTTTCTCAAAGTTGGTTAAAAGTTATATGAATTCTAGACTTCTATACTAGTGATTGAGATATAGGTTTAAATCCAGTCATGGCAGAAATTTAATATTTCTGTGCTAAGAGGATAGTAATACATAAGGAATCATATCATTCCTTGGTTCAGCCAAGCAAATCAGTGAAGTTAGATTATATAATCCTGGCCTATCAGATCATGTGCAGAAAAGTTTTACTCCAGTACTTTTTCCACCATTTCCATACTTTTGCTTCCTATCCAAATCTGGTATGGTATATTTATTCCAAGGTTGACCCACCTCAAATAAACAACTGATGGCTGATATACTACCTTCCATATTATATTATAAAAAAGTATTTTAAAACTTAATATAGACTACTGCTAATAAAATTTACCTTAAACTTAAAAGTAAGCTTGAGAAACTTGTTATCCTTAAATTTTATAATTATACTATCAAAATAAAAATAAAACTAAATTTTTTAAAATAACCTTTTAATCAAGCTAAGGTTAGCAGATTACTGCTATTTAGTTTCATAATAACACATTCTAAGATCAGTGCCATAAGCTGCAGCACAACCAGTGCTACAAAATGCACAATGTGCTATCTCCACGCTAGACTTTAAATAGCCCAGTGCCCCACCCCATGACCCATTCCATGCTCAGTCCCATGTCCACAACCCCTTGAGGCCTCAAGGGCCCCAATAAGAGAACTAACAACCATTACAGTTATAATCATCACCCACCCATCAGAGTGAGTTAATTATTCTAAGGTTAGCAGATCACTGTTATGTGAGTTTTTAAACCCTACCCTGCAAGCTGCGCTGTGAGCAGCAACATAACCAGCACCACGAGAACAACATACCAGCTCCATGCTAGACTTTGAGTGGCCCAGCACCCCACCCTGTGAATCATTCCACACCTAGTCCCTTGGCCACAACCCTTTGAGGCCTCAAGGGCCCCAAGAAGAGAACCAACAGCCATTGTGGTTGTAGTCATCACCTGGCCATCAGGGCAAGTGGTTGATGTTGTTATGGTTTTGGTAGTGAACCTATTAATTTTACTAATTACTAGCATTTAGCTATGGCTTTTCCCACATATATTTATTCTACTGCTAGTTATATAGACAGAAGATGGCTAATCTACCCAAGGTTGCTCATATTAATTTACTGAATTCAAAACCCATAACTTGCATAGCATGAGGCTCAGAAAACAAAATTTAATTAGGCTAGTTTTTTATAAAATACTCCATACCTTTATTGATTTTTAAGGAAAAATAAAAAAAGGGCAAGCTGAAGGCAGAGTTGGGGATTTAAGCTGGGATAAATTTGAACTGGGTGCATATGACACTAGATAAGTAGCACTGGTAGCCATTCTTGGTCTTCAATTGCCATTGCAAGCCACAGTTTAAGTGACAGCAAGATTACATGCCATTATATCTTTAAATAAAAAGATGCCTCATCACATTTAATGAGTGATCTGAGGGCAAAAGCTAGTTGTGAGAATTTGAAACAGTTGGTGTCAGGGACTGGAATATCTTTAACCCAGTCTGGCATAACAACTTATGAACTTGCCATGCCTGAGATAAGAGTCCAGTATAACAAGGGAAGGATGCAGATAAAAAATATAATAGCTGTGAATAAAGGTCTGTTGGGCCCTAATATAGGTTGTAGAGTTTCAGCTAGACCAACCCCTGTTAGGGCCAAGATACCAGTGACAGTGGGTAATTGTGAAATTGAAAGAGGAATTTTTTGGATTTTCAGAGTTGTTTAATTGATATATGCTTGATATTAAAAAATCCTTGTACTTTACTAAGGATCAAAAGCAAGTAAATCAAGTAAGTATTTAAAAGCATCTTAAATTTATTGACTGCAAGGAATAATTTTAGAAATATTCAGCTTATATTCACTTTTCAGACTAATTGAACTAGCTTTAGGGCTTACTTAATTCTTATCTAGCTTTAGGTTCTTTAGGCTCTTTCTGTCTTAGATAACCAAAGCTTAGACTAGTAGTCAACTGCCTAGTTAGGACTACTAAGACCTGGCCCCAGGTGTTCCAATGTTTGATTCAAATTTGATAGGCTTGAATTGACTCATCTGACTCATTATTCATCTGTTATGTGACTTTTCTATCATCTTTGATTGTTTAACCTGATTACATATATTATATATTCCATCAATAAGAACTGATATATCAGGGATATCTTTCATGTCAGGCTTTTATCTTACATTATCCCCCAACAAGGCTGAAGCCATCTGCAATTTTCTTTTTTCCAACCTTGAAGTAGATTCTTTGCATTTTTAAGGTTTTCCTCTGGTTCCCAAGTACTTTCTTCAACTGGGTACCCTACCCACTTTACCAGGTACTCAATCTTTTCATAATGATTCCTACTTTTAAGGGTTGCTTCTACTTCATACTCTGGAGCCTCTCATTTAATCAATGGAGGGGCAGCTGTTCTGATCTGTTGATGGGGTAGAGAGATACCATCTTTCTTATGTAAAAGAGATTGATAAAATACATTGTGGATTTTCCATTCCTTGGGTAATGCTATTTGATATGCTACCTTTCCTATAAGTTTCTCTACCATAAAAGGTACTATGCGTTGGTGTGCTTATTTGCGTGATGGAACACTTATAGGTACATTTTTTGAATCTAGATAAACTTCATCTCCAATTTCTAGGATCTTTCCAGGTACTCTTTTCTTATCAGCAAAATCCTTATATGTCCTGATTGCTCTTTTTAGATTTACAATGCATAAGGCATGAGTTTGTTAAATATCTTTAATAAGGTCTCTACCTGATGGGTTTTCTGAGATTTCAGTGAAGTTGGGTCCCCAATTCACATCATAACCATAATTTGCCTTAAAAGGTGACATATCTATAGAAGCATGGTCCAAGTTATTATAGCAGAACTGGGACATTGTTAGAAGCTCTTCCCAATTAATTGTTCAGAATTCACATAGCATCTTAGATACTGCTCTAATAATTGATTTACGCGTTCTGTCTGTCTATCAGTTTGAGGATGATATGAAGTGGATAGACATCTTTTAATACCTAAATTTAAATTTAAATTATATTCAAGGTGGGCCGACCTGGGGGCAATACTGCATCAATTAGGGAAGTGAAGAAAAATGGGAAAGGAGGATAAAACCTGAAAAACCTCCATGCGCGGCGTATGATAGGCCAGGAACTCCATAGACCGCCTTTGCTATTCGCTATCTCAGTTTGGGGCATTGGCGCACAAAACCAACACAGTCAAAATCGTCCCCTACCCAAAGTCCATTACCAGGATTGAACTTGGGAGGCAGTGGTAGAGAGTCCATACTCTACCACTGGGGTATCCTCCCTTATCTTTTAATACCTAGGTCCTTCAATACTTGATTCCAAAAATTCAATGTAAACTGAGTGCCACGGTCTGTTATCACTTCTTTGGGAATGACGTGTAAAAGAAATACATTTTTATAAATAGTTAGGCTGTTTCCTTAGCTGTTACAGATGTTTTAGTAGGTATAAAGTGAACTATCTTTGTAAATCTATCAATGACTACTAAAATTGCATTTTAACTGTTTGAATTTGGTAACTCAACTATAAAATCCAAGGAAACTGATTCCCATGGTTTTGTTGCCATACTTAGAGGTTCCAGTAAGCCCTGTGGTTGACCTCTTCTAACCTTTGTATGACAACAGGTCTCACAACCAGCTAGGTACTTGATCACATATTTTATCAAACCAGGCCAACGGTATGTTCTCTGAATAAGTGAAAGCATTTTATTTCTTACAGGGTGACCTGCCATGCTTGTGTCATGGTATTCACGCAATACAGTTAGCTATTGAGGACCTTCAGGTATATATAGACACTGTTTTCAAAGTAGAAGATATCCTTTAAGTAAATAACCCTTTTGGCACCAAATGCTATTGTTGTTGTGTTTTAAATCAGATATGATTTTCTGGAAAAAAGTGTCTTTTCCCTGGGCTTTGATCAATTTGTCCTCTCATTTTACTAGGACAAGGTGATAAATTTGATCTGATTTTATGTTTGTTTTTAGTAAGACTTGAGTATTGTAGTCTTCTATCTCCCCTTCATCTGGTATAAGATCTGATCTTCTACTTAGAGCATCTGGGACTACGTTAATTTTTCCTGGTTTATAACCAATTTCTAGCTCATAGTCAGCTAAAGTGAGAGCCCATCTGGCTTAACGTTGATTTAGTTGCTGAGGAGAGAAGAAGTAAGTTAAGTTTTTATGATCAGTCAGAATGGTAACTGGATGTTTAGCCCCACATAGGTATCTTCTCCAATGCTTCAAGGTCTGAACAATGGCTAACTTTTTTTATCATAAATGGGGTAATTACATTTGGCTGGGACAAACTTCTTTGAGTAGTAGGCTATAGGGTGAAGCCTATTATCATCCCCCTCCTGTAGCAAAACACCTCCAAGTGCAAATCCAGAGGCATCAGTTTCAACCACAAATGGTCTCTCATAGTCTGGCATTGCTAAAACTGGTGCTGTAGTAAACGCTTTCTTTAAATTGTTAAAGGATCTTTCTGTCTTTGATGACCATTTAAAAGTTACATTAGCAGAGGTGAGTTGCGTTAAAGGTAATGCAATTTTTGAAATTTTTTTGATAAAATCTCTGCAAAAGTTTGCTAAACCTAAGAAGCTTCTCACCTCCTTTCTTCTAGTTGGTGTAGGCCAAGAAGTAATAGAATCAACTTTACTTGGTGCCATTGTAAACCCATTCTTTCCTACAACATAACCAAGGAATTCTACTTATTCTTGTGCAAACTCACATTTTGATAATTTGACATGCAAATTAAATTTTTTGAATTTTCAAATACTAGTTGAAGATGATTGAGATGATCCTCTTTGGACTTACTGTATACTAAGATATCATCTAGGTAAGCAACACAAAATCGGTCCATGTAGCCTTCTAGTACAGTATTGATCATCTGGTGGAATGTGCTAGATGTATTGCATAAACCAAATGGCATTACAAGATATTCATACAGGCCAAATCTTGTTTTAAAGGCAGTTTTCCACTCATCTCCTTCTTTGATTCAGATTTGATTAAATGCATCTCTAAGATCAATTTTTGAAAATATTGTTGCCCCAGAAAATTGGTCGCTGAGGTGGTCTGCATCAGGTAAGGGATACCTGTTTTTTATAGTGATATCATTAAGCTTCTGGTAATTGACACATGGACGTAAACCTCCATCTTTCTTACTCACAAATAAAAGTGGTGATGAGCATGGGGATCGTGAAACTCTGATAAAACCTTTGCTTAGCATGGTATCTAAGTATTCTCAAAAGCTTTTTGTTCCCGTTGATTACAGCTGTAGATTGGGCCATGAGTAGGCTGTTTACCTGGAACCAAGTCTATTGCATGATCAAATAGGATATGCTGGGGTAGTTGATTGGCTTCCTCTTCGCTGAAAACTGAAGCCCATTGCCTTAAGTACTTAGGAATAGTTGCTTTACAGGCCTCCAACTCTATAATTGGAGTATCAGCAATTAACAGCCCAGAGCATCTTGCTTTAATCAAAGGCCAAATTTTCTTTTTCTCATTAAAGCTAACAACAACGGCATGATTCTCATACTGTTACTGAAGTTTCATCTGACATGTCCAGTTATATCCAAGTATTACTGGTTGAGTAGTTTCCTTAAGCACCTAGAACTCAACATCTGAGGTATAGGAACCAATATGAAGCCTAATGGGCTGATCAGAATGATAGGTGTTGATAATTTCCCCATTCTCAAGAGTTACATTAAGTGATTCAATTCCTTTTGTACATTTTAAACTTTCTATTAATTTCTCAGAAATTAAATTTCTAGATGCGCCTGTATCTATTAAAGCCTCTGTATATTCTTTATATTCATCATGGCTTAGAGCTACATATAAAATGGGATAAGGCTGAACACTGTTCTTTAATGGAGATTTAGCAAAAACTGTTTTTACTGAGCATTCATTTGCATAATGACTAGGCTTGTGGCAATTATAACATAGCCTTTCTTTGGTCCAACGTTGTTGATAGTTGGTTCTGATAAGTTTCTTTTCCTTATTTTTGTTTGAATTAGTAGGTGCTTCAATCATCAGATTTGTTGTAGTCTCAATTAAATCTTGAAGAGGCATAGTGATTGGATGATGTCTAACCAAATCTGCCAAAAGTCATTTAAGCCTAGGCAAAAGAGAAGTGAACCCATCTCAGAATCTAAATCAGCTTTATGAAACGCATCAAATTTTTTTGTATAATCCTCCATAGCTTGATCTTTGTGTCTTAGCTTCAGTAGAGCTATATGTGCTTGTAATCTTGATCCAGCTGGTGTTGCAGCAGCTAAAATTCGACTTTTAAAAGACTCATGATCAGTGCATAGACTTTTATCTTCTTCAAGAGCCTTTAAAAACCATCTAAATGCATCCCCAGTAAGTTGGGAACCTATCTCCATCACTTTGCATGCATCATTGTGATAAGTGTTGGGGTAGATTTTGAATTGTGCACTCAATAAAGCTAGTCCTTCCTATATAGTTAAGAGTGTCAACTTTTCAGGAAAGTTTACTATGGAGCTAAAGGGAATAGTATGATTAGCTACTGTCACAGTCTACACTTTGCTGGGTCTTTCTGAGTTCCTTGTTAGATTATCTGATTAAGACTCAGAAAAATTTAAGCGCGCCTTAATTTTACTATAGGCCTTTAACAATATATATACAGTCATTGCGCCTATTAGCATAAGGAAAAGGTGGTAATGTTTTGTTTAATTAGCAGTCAGTTTGCCAGGGACTGGAATATCTTTAACCCAGTCTGGCATAGCAACTCGTGAACTTGCCATCCCTGAGCTAAGAGTCCATTATAACAAGGGAAGGATGCAGATAAAAAATATAATAGCTGTCAATAAAGGTCTGTTGGACTCTAATATAGGTTGTAGAGTTTCAGCTAGACCAGCCCCTGTTAGGGCCAAGATACCAGTGACAGTGGGTAATTATGAAATTAAGAAGGATTTTTTGGATTTTCAGAGTTGTTTAATTGATATATGCTTGATATTAAAAAATCCTTGTACTTTACTAAGGATCAAAAGCAAGTAAATCAAGTAAGTATTTAAAAGCATCTTAACTTTATTGACTGCAAGGAATAATTTTAGAAATATTCAGCTTATATTCACTTTTCAGACTAATTGAACTAGCTTTAGGGCTTACTTAATTTTTATCTAGCTTTAGGTTCTTTAGGCTCTTTCTGTCTTAGATAACCAAAGCTTAGACTAGTAGTCAACTGCCTAGTTAGGACTACTAAGACCTGGCCCCAGGTGTTCCAATGTTTGATTCAAATTTGATAGGCTTGAATTGACTCATCTGACTCATTATTCATCTGTTATGTGACTTTTCTATCATCTTTGATTGTTTAATCTGATTACATATATTATATATTCTATCAATAAGAACTGATATATCAGGGATATCTTTCATGTCAGGATTTGCCCTGACAGTTGGGGACAAGGAATGAGAACTTAGAGATCTGCATGAGCTGATTGAAGAACAGCTGAATTGGTTTTCTTGCCATTCTTTTGCTATAGGGTTTTTTGTGGCTCAACTTCTTGCTAAAATAGTAGAGTGCACAAACCATATAAAATTATGATAAAAAGTTCAAATCTGGATTGGTTGATTTCTAAGATTCTTCATGAAGGGAAGGTCTTAAGTGGGATGTAATGCTGGCAGAAGCTGCTCACTGGATAGCAATAGCCTCATAGTTGACCAATATTTCTAAAGCATACTACACTTGCAATAGTGGTGGGCTTTATCAGCCTCAGACTCAGTGCAAACCAGACATTCTTTATAAAGTGACCTCATGTCACAGTGTTTGCCCATTTTTATCACATGGTGCAAAATTTCCCTGGTTATTGAGCATGGTTAAAAGTTACCAATTTGAATTTGAGGCCCACAACCAACTCCTTTGATATTGTAGTTGGTGCCATGGCCCTGTACCACACAGTCATTGAGGATTTGGGGATGAGATGGAAGGATTTGGTGGTGCTATTTTTTTGGGGGGGTGCCCCAACTGTAAATGGCAAGTTTTTGTAAGGGGTTTATATTGCTCTGTCAGAAAACTCATCACTAATCCAGTTACACTTGTCCCACATTATAGCAGTGGCCATTACTGAAAATTAGGATTCAGAATTTCACT
This sequence comes from Massospora cicadina, assembly GCA_022478985.1. Taxonomy (NCBI): domain Eukaryota; kingdom Fungi; phylum Entomophthoromycota; class Entomophthoromycetes; order Entomophthorales; family Entomophthoraceae; genus Massospora; species Massospora cicadina. The sequence continues at coordinate 2,825 of JAKSZP010002143.1, read as the reverse complement.
ATAATTGATCTTCATCTCACTGCACCCATGCAAATGACCATCCACCCAACATCACAGCCCAGTTACATAGCCTTCAATATTGGGTCAGTGATGCTGGGAAGGCAAGCGTGGGTGAAGCAGCTTACACTCCCTTAAGGGGTGTAACGTGAGAGGTTCAGGACCCCTTGGACCTGGGCCCAGTTAATGCCCCATGCAAGTGCTGAACAATGCATGTGTGACTATAACATTTGTAGAAATGTTTTGGCCCAGATCTGGCAGGCATTTACTTCGAAATTTAGGAGGCTTATACCTTCTTCATGTTAGGGTTTGAATAAGGTATTCAATTTAATAGGTGCCACATGGGCTTTAAATCACAGGAGGTGCATATGAGTGAGTTGATCTTACCTTACAAGAATGTGCTCAATGGCAGAATGCAGGACACAAACCAGATCTTTGAAGATATAAAAACATTAAGTGCTTGCACCTTTCTTTTTTTTAGTACTAGATGGTCTTGCACCTTTCTTTTGAGATTCAATTAAGCATAATTTCAGCAGACTATCTGGGCTAACATGCTGGAAAGCATCACTTGCTCCATTGCTTCAACCGCCAGGCCTGATTTAGTAAAAGATTCCCAAGTACTAAAATGTTTGTGTTGGTGCCAAGGAAGTGAGACCTGATGGTAGAAAAAATCGTGGTTTCTCTGATATTAACAACTACAGTCTTATATATTATTACTCTTTGCTTTTGCCACCTGTCAGTAAAAAGTAAAGAGTTCTTTTTTTAGTACTAGATGGTGGTAAGGAGTTCTTCACTACCTTGTAGGTCATTCTCTGAACTGAACCCACTGTGGTTTCATCTGCAAAGGCTTGCATCCTGACTGGGGCTTGAGTATGGTGGATGATGTCTCATATTTTTGATTCTGCTGCTACCAACATGATATTTAGTGTATAATTAAATAGAATTGGAGACATGGGATCACCTTGGTGGAGGCCCTGTCCAAATTGAAATTGCATCTGTTAAACTGCAAGCTACAATAAACTTAGTAATAAGGCCTGTGTAGAGTGTATCTATACAGTTGATAAAGGTGGTGGGAATTCTGACAGCATTTATTGCCACCCACAGGAATTGCCAAGCTATATAATTGTAGGCCTTTTCCATGTCCAAAAACATGCGATAACTATTCTCAGATCCTAGAAAGTCCTTCAGAACTTTTGGTCTGAATAGATAATTTTCCAGATAGTACACCCCCCAATAAAGTCATTTTCAGATGTATGGATGGACCTTGGCAGTACACATCAGGCAGCTTGAGAGGACAAATGTAAGGAGTTTATAATCAGCATTCAAAAGTGCAATTGGATGCCAGTTCCAAAAAAGGCCAATGAGATCATTTCTTGCACAACAGCACAATTTGGGTCTTATAACCCTGGTATTTGAAAGTTTTGAAATAAGCATCAGTTAAACAAATGAGCAAGATCTGGTGCCACATGATCACAGATTGCATTTAACATTTCCACATGAATGTTGTCAGTGATGGGGCTTTACTTTTTAGCTCTTCCATGAGCGCTCATTTTACCTCTGCAACCTGTTGAAATTTTTGCCATATTCCCAGCCTACTAGATTACCTGGTATTTCTAGAGGAAAATTCCCTAAGGCAAAGTGAATCAGAAATTGGTTGGCCTGAGTTTCAGAGGAACTACATTCAGGGGATTTTGGGATATTCACCTGGTCATATTCATTGGGGATTGATCTGGATGAATACCTAAGATCTCATCATGCAGAGTGGCCAATGAAATAGAAGCATCTGATAGTGATTAACTATCAGGTGTACCAATTGGGATCAGTCAGGTTTCATCACTGACTGATTGGTAATGAATAGTGAGTTGCAAGGCGAGTGATGCCACTTGCAACTAGCAAATTGATTGGTTGGTGAAGTTACCTGCCATAATAGGTAAAAAGTCCCATTACCTAAGCAGGTCGCTAGCCAATTATGGTTGGTTCACTTGGATTGAGAGGAAAACGTTAGGGACACGTTTTTCAACTCTTTTTCATTTGAGGTCTCAAGGTTGTCCAATGATGGAATCCTAGCCAGGATGGGGAAGACCATCGCTGCTAAGACAAGAAAGGGTAATTCAATGGCAACGGCTGCTGTTTCATTGAAGAGGTGTCAACTGAGGGTTAGACGGCCAAATCCCCTACTATTTAATTCCCTAGGATTCACTATAATAAAAATAGACATTAACACATTAACAAGACATAAAACCAGTATTTAGTAAAGCAGTATTATTAATAATATTATTGATTCAGTGTATAGTTAGACTATCAGCATCCATTGTGAAGTTCCATCTCAAGGATATTATTGCAGAAGGAAATAATTGGAAGACTCTCAGAGAGAAGAGTAGAAATCCAAGTGGGGATCTAGAGACAAAGGGAATCACAATCAGGGATAGCCGCTGACTGTGTGTTGGGCCAAAAGAGACTGTCATCAGGAGATCTTGACAAAGATTGGGTGAACAGGGATATATGGAACAAATCCCTATGAGTACAACTTATTGAGTATTTAACCGGAAGTACTGGCCAAAGCATTGGGCCTAATAATAATTCAAACTCAACTATGGAGAATATTCTCCATACTGTTATTGATTAATACATTCTATACAACGCGAGGTGCACAAGGAAATCAAACCTGTGCAGTAAAAAGATCACTAGGGTTGTTTGACAATAAGAACAAACTAGTAACTTTTTACAAGTTGGTCCTCACTACAGGGGTAGTTGAGTAAAGAATTTTTTAATAATGTCATATAGAGAAGAAATGCGCAAGTTGTGGACTGAGATCACCACAGTGAATC
>JAKSZP010002142.1:0-28145 GCA_022478985.1 Massospora cicadina | reverse complement strand
TCAGTAAAAACATTTAGGTTTGGATTTCACGCAAAAAAGTGGTCAAAATATGAAAACCACTTAAAATCTAGTAGCTAAGTTAGAAACTCAATTAGGAGATTTGTTGTAAAATTATCAACCAGGGTAAATTTATAATCTTATGAAGCTTGACGTGGACAAAAATAGTTGGATGAAAAGAAGCTAATATGACCACTTTTATCTGATCCTGAGCATCCACTGAACCAATGGTAGCCTTCAATACTTCAACTCACACCATGATACTAAATTTGGTTAAAGATAGACAAGAAATCAAGAATACTGTCAATGATATTAAAAGAAATTAAGAAACTCAAATAAAACGTGAAAGGAGAGATTAATAAAATTCTCTCAGAAGTGGAAACCATCAACAATAATGATTTGGAATTAACCAACCAATCTAATTTCGATTCATTGAAATTTGAAATTAATTATGTTGGATGATGAGTGTTAAGTATTAAAAAGAAAACTGCAAATTATACAAACATTTTTTATGATGTACAGAAGAGAGAAGCCTTACACTAAAAAAAGTTGAGACCTTTAAATGACTTTAAAAAAGTAAGAAGAAAATAATCTTCAACTCTGAGAAAATGACTAGAAATGCAATAACAAGGTGAGCAAGTCCTCCAAAGGCTATATGATCAGATAGATATAAGTGTAACTGTACTTAGGAGAAATGCCAAAAGGCTGAATTGTTCTAATAAAATTGGCACCTACTGAAGCTGAAAATAATGCCAAAAGTACAATTAAAGCTATCTGGGAGATGTAAGGAACTTTTGTAGCCCTTCCAGAAATAACCCCCAAAGTGACTCCCTCATCAATTTGCTAACCAATTTGGAATATAGCCACAGATATTGTGGAGGATTATTAAAGCACGCCTAAACTACCATTTTTATAAGATAAAGTGCCTGATTTCTTATTGTTTTCATTATGACTATATATGGTTATAGTGATCATCAGAAAGCTGTTACTGTCATTATCTGGATACCAAATTTAGAATTTAGGTTAACCATCTCTTTGGGAAAAAGGATCTAAAAGGAAGTGAAAGAGGCTATTATGAAGGAATTTGGGATTTTAAAGCTTATGGATGTCCATAACCTAATAATTTATGAACATTCATATTTAAATGATGTAAATAGTAAGCATTTTTGCAGATCATTTCTCTCAAGACCCCCAGGTTCTTGCCAGTGCTAATTAATGATTAATTCTAATGCTAAAATTGCCATACTGAACGCATTATAACCTTATAGAGATCTCCACTGGGTGATGGCTTCAGCTCTCACCAGCAAGAATACAATTTTCACAAATGATAGAATACCTATATGTGCTAGGGTAACTTTTGTACCATTTTAAAAAATCTATAAAACAAAAATTCAATAAATTTTAAAAAGAGCTCAGACTAATTTCCAGATAAACCAGAGAATGTGACAATCAAGGAAATCAGGATAGACAACCTTATGAGCTGAGACCAGCCAGTATTGACCTGTAACAGATGTGGACAGCCTGGACTCTTTGCAATTAAGTGTTGAATAGATGATTGAAAGATCAAGTTAACTTGGTTCAGGCAAAGGAGACAAAAAAGACTTCCAAGATGCTGGTAAAAGGTAAAGTGATATAGATGTTGAACAGTCTAGAACCTCATGCAACCAAATTCCTCTTGACAAATTTTTGGAGAATTCAGACTAATCATCTATACTTGTGGATGAGATAAAGTTATATCCTTAACACCAAGTGGTATACAGAGATGTGAACATGATAACCAGAGCAAAATCTAAGGAGTTCGCTTCTCAAATTATGAAGGAAGTGGCTCGCCTATATGCCCAGCAAATCGTAGATAAGCTCTAAACAGGTGAACATGGAGCTGAATTATGATTGCTAAGCTAGAAAAGTTAAAATATTAATTTAATAATTACCGTTAAACTATTTTTTCCTGATATATCCGATTAATTGATACACACTCTCATCTAAACTATAATTTCAGAAAACATACAGTAAACCATAATCTTTCATACTTTTTCTCAGGTTTAGACATATATATATTTAGTGTACTGAGTACCAGTCAGAGAAATTATTAACAGTAAAGTGCTGATTGATATTATCTTCTAATTTTATCAAGAGACTAAAAGACAAGCAAGATTTAGAGCACTGAAAGAATTTTGGGACATCTGGTTCTAATTCAACTTCTTATTGCAGGCATATATTGCTTTGTCCCTATAAATTGGACCCTTATTCATGTCAGCGCTGGAAATTGTTTTATCTAACCAGAATAATAAATTCCTATTGACACTGACTTCATGTGTAAGTATGAGGTAATATATGATTTAAAGGAAGATGATCTGTCATTTCTGAGCCAGATGTTGCTGTTATACAAATTGGAAGAAAAGCGCCCTGAGTAAGAAAACAACTTCTATAACTTGATATATATAGATAAAGTAAACTTTAGAGCTAGGTTACTCGCTATAGCTCAAGTTGACTGCACAGGTTCTGATGTGTGCGTTTAGTTAGATTGTCGACTTACTAATTGACTCAGTTGACATTATAGTAAGACTATCACTATAGTAGATTTTCACAACCAAACTAATACTTTCATCAATGCTAGACTGGTACTAATGCTCTTCATTCTAATCATTAAGTACTACTGGAAAGCCAAAAAATTTATCCCTCTGAAACTTTCTTCTTATGGAACTAAACCAATTGTAGGTTCACAGATCTCTCTTAATCTCTTATGCATGAGCTAGAAAAATAGCTAATAATCACTTGTGCAAGGGAACCTTTCTATTCTTACCAATTGGAAGTTTTTGAATCAGACAAATAGATATGAGAATCCTCTACTCTTCCACTCTAATCCCAAGTGCACACATGATAAATTGAAAAACTATCTGAATGTTATTCCAAGTGACTTTTTTTATTTGCTATATTATATAAAATACAAGGTTAATTTAGATTGGAATTTAGCGCCCAACTCTTCTATTGGCGCACTAATAGAAAATAGCAGCCGTCACTAACAAATTAACCCTCTGAATTCAACTCCAATATGGATTTCCTCATCCATAGAGTTGGATTTCGCCGCCTCTAGAATGTGACTCATCTGGAGTAAATTAAAGAATGTGACCTAACACCTTTACATAACCCCAGCATATTATCCTTATTAGGTTAGCAACCTGAATAGAGTTATGGAGCCTTTTTAACCATTAACAGTAGTCGCCTTACTTAAAATGTAAACTCATAAGAAGCTGGCAGATCTTTAAACCCCATAAACTTATGATAAATCCCTTTGTCAAATTGCGGCAAATACTGAATGACTACAAAAATATAATTAAATTATCAATAATTTTACTTTAATTGAATCTCTTGTTAATTGTTAGATATCATCCCAAAAGGAACATCAGTAAACTGGTGAAATTAAGACTGATGGATTGTTAAATATCATATTAAGAATAATACCAAAAATTAGTTATAATCAATTATGGTAACTTACATCTACTAGTGCTTATCACCACCAGTAGATAAGGCAGATTTTGGTAGAATTGTATAAGCTGGATGTGTGGGCATTTTAAAATCCTAATACATCTCTCGCTTGACCAGATAATCCAGCTATGATAAATTTTAGTGACAAAACTTCTTTATTCACAGCCTAAGTCCACTGCATGGTTTAGTTTGATTTCTCATTATTCATCTCCTTTTCCTTTCTTGATGCATCTCTGTGTGGTGCCTCTCCTTAAAGCGCTTACTATTTATTTACATATCTCTGCCAGCTCCTTGAAGTGCGTTTCAACAGCCCCAATCCATACCTGGACTATTTTGATCACTTTTGATGATAATATTTGTTGGGATTTTAACCAGATGGATCCTTCTGATAGTATCAGAATTAGGGGTTTCAGTTAGTCAGGTGTAATTGCCAGCTAATCGCCTAGTTTGATACTATTTATTGTTACATATTTATCAAGTTTAAGTTCATTGGAAGCTGCGTTCACTGCCAAAATGCTATATGAAGATTGTTGTAGAGTTTCCAGTAGAAAGCTGATGAATCCATTATAAATCATCCAAAAATGGTTCCACTGACTAATTTGGAGCACTGGCAACTTATGCTAAGGTTGCTTAAAGTCCTATTTAAATATAAATTTATATATGATTGACCAGATATTTTATGCTGAGGATGGATTGACTAATTTAATATTCAGTGATCAGATGAGCGGATCTGGAGGGAATCACTATGAAGTATGAATGAATGAAGTTTATGATCTGATAAAGTTTTGGAATCAAGAGGCAGATGGGTTTTCCATTATTTGATTGGCCAAAGAGTATTTGGTTGCAGTAGCCCTTAAAGTAGTATAAATAGTCGTTCATTCCCTCCTAATAAACATCTCTCTTGAACCAATATTACTTTTATTTGATAGTGGCTAATACCCTGTTAGAGTAGAAGTAGATAGGATAGGAGATCCCAATAGGCATGGGTGATCACGCCTGAAGTGGACAGCACTGCCAGATCCCATGCCTCCTCCTTATGAGGGACCAGTGGGAACCTGGCCAGCTGGCTACCAGCGGATACGCTGACTAGCCGCCAACCTTGAGGGGTGCAGCATGGGAGTGCCATAGCCGCCCAAGAAGGGGGTTGGACTCGCCAGGGCATACCCAGATGGGTTGGTTAAGGGTTGTGAGGGTGGGGCACCGCAGAAGTGCCTGAGCCACCCAGGAAGGGGGCAGGACTTGCTGGGGCACACGCCAAGGACACCTGGGGCTAAAGGTGAACCCGATGGTGGTCAGTTGGTGGGTTGGACGCATGACTTGTAGGGGTTGATATGCCAATGAAGGTGAAACAGCAAAGGAACACCAGTCTTCATACTGGCTGGCCTGGCACACTAGCGGAGCCCATGGTCAATCTTGTGACAATATGCCTAAAAAATTTTGTATTTCCATAGGTTTATTTTCTACAGCTCCAAATCATAAAAAGAATGTTCTCAGTCAGCTTCACCAATTCCTTAGATCCTGTACTCCCTCAGGTTTAGCACTACATTTTTGATCAGAGTAGATCTTCTTTAACTATGTTATGATTTATCCCCTTTCTCATCGCTTATCAATGGTAGGTGGGAACACTGTCAGTTTCTTTTAATCGTGGCAAGTAAAAACATACAATAGTATACATATTTTTTTACTTTTTTTATATATTATTTATTTCTTATAGTTTTTTATTATAATTTTCTCCTTTTGCAATGAGACCTATCCTATTATACTTAAGTTCAGAGAACCATCTTTTCTTTTCCTATTATTATGGTTCAGAGGTCCCCTCTTGAGACTTGACCAGTTCATTGGAACTTAACCTATTGTAAGTAGGCTCAACGGTCCCATAAGAACATTGCAATTCTTTTCCCCCTCAGATCCAATACTTGGAGTATTTGGTATAAACCCTGTTCACTTAATGACCATATATGATGTTCTTTATCATATAGGCATCTGTTACTGTCTTAAAATAACCTCTTATGTACTTTTTATAGGGTGTCCAATTTGATTCTTCTTCTAACTCCTTGGGTATTGCAACAGCTATCAAATCTCCCACTTATTCTCCTTATGCGCTGGTCAATTTTATTCATTCTTATTCAATGCTATAATTCTTTTTTCATTTCATGTCAATTGCATGTGAATTCAGTTTAATCATAATAATCACCAGTTGGGTTATATATTGCCCTTTGTCTCATCCCCAATGCTGATTCCACTGTTTCATAAAATTGGCGGTAGTGAAGCTCTTTGTCCAACTAAGAGTTCACATGGCGTGTTCTTATTGCCTTATGATAACTGATATCATAGATGAATGTAACCTAACTCAGATAAGATATCCAGCAGAAATTTTACACACTAAACTTTTTGGAGCATCGTAGCTAAAGTTCTGTTGAATCTTTCTATTATCCTTTAATCTCTGATCAGTAGGAGCAGATACCGCTCTTCAGAGCCCATTAGGTCATTCAGCCTTGGGATCACAAAGGATGTATAGTTGTTTAAATTATTACTCAATGATACTTTCAGGCATCCATGATTATGCTCTAATTCCCATTCTGAATCTCGTTGTGCTTGTATTATCTACATTGCTCAAAGCCTCCATCTTGACCCACCTAGTCATATGGCCTATCAAGACTATAGCTTACTTTACTCCCCCAGTACTAACACTAAAGGATCACATTATGTATATTGAAACTGTGTGGCAAGCAAACCCAGGCCACACATAATGGTACCCCACTTTTTTATGGGGCTTATCGAGTTGACAGTCCATGCAACAGGCTAGATAATCTGCTACGTTGAAGTTGATTGATTCCTAGCAATAACGATGTCATATATGGTTCATCATTTTTCTTAGGCACCATGACTTATGACTTTGTGCGCAGCTTAAATAATTTGTAATTTTTGATCGTTTAGGGAATAAGTATATTTTTCCACAAATAGACTTATACAGCTATCACTTATTCATCTCAGTATCTTTCATTGCTTTCTTCAGCGCGCTAAGAATTTCTTAGGTTTTATCATTAATGTTCCCTTCAAAATCTTTTGGAATAATTCATACAATAGCTGGTACATGACATGAACAGCAGGTAATCTCTGAAATCTATCAACATTCTTATGTGCTGCTCCTGCCCAGTGTATAATCTTAAAGGTATAGCTTGAAGTTTCATATCACACCGTGCCAGTCATCCTTCTGATTCTTTGATATTAAGTAACTATTATAGAGACAAGTTGTCAGTCATACTCTTGAAGTTTGTCCCAAAAATATACATTAAATTTTTTCTGGGCATATATTTCCATGAGAACTCAGCTCTGTAATGTTGTAGTTCCTTTTTTCTGGCGTCAGCGTTCTACTCACATACGCCACTGGATGCTCTTCCACACAATTGTCTACTTGACTTAAAAATGTGCCAATTGATGTTAACAAGGCATCAGTTTATATAAGAATTTCCAGAATAAAATCTTTGTTTTCCTGAATATGACTAATCGTTAGATAATTTCATAGATCATCAAAAACTTCTTGGCCTCCTCATTATAAACATATCCTTTTTCATATACTTCAATAGGTGAAATAGTGGTTTGGTGATTCCCGAAGTTTTTTTTAAAAATTGGCTACAGTAACATACCATGTCAAGAAATACTTGTAAGTCTTAAACGCTCTTTTAGATTAACATCCATCCAACCGCCATTATCTTCTGAAGCTTTGGTTGCAATCCATTGGAGTTTTACAAACCTCAATTAATCAAACTCTTTCTTAAGCAATGAAATTTTTTCAGCTTGATCTTAAAAGTTAGCAACGCTAGGCATTTGAACACTTCCTCCAAGTGTTCCAGATTTTGATGAATGTCCTAATGAAAGTGTTAATGTCATTTAAGTAAATAAAATCCAAGACAATTATAGGCCACTTCAAGATAGAATCCATCGCCATCTATAAAATTACCAGCGTGTTACATAATTCCTGAGGCATTCTCATCAGAAGGGTTAATCTTTTTGCAGTGATTATTGCATATTTCTCTTTATTTTCAATCACAAGCCTATCTGTCAAAATTTTGAGATCAAATCCATTGCAAAAAAGAACATAACTTCTCTTAAGCAATATTTTGCAATATCAATCCTCAGCAGCAAATACAAATCCTTCTTAGTGATTTCATTTAACCATCAGTAAGTGATAACACTTGATTTGATATGCCCTTTTTATTTAAAATAAGGATCATACTCACCCATGGACTCAATGAAGGTACAAGGAGCCCATGCTTAATCAATTTGCTGATTACTTAACTGTTTACTTCATCAGCAGCCATGGACCAGCAAACAAGTTGCATCTGTGCTTGGTGTTAGTCCCCAGCATCAACATTATGGATCACATTTTTAGCGCATTGATTTTCGTGTTATTTTGAGAATATACCACCAATGATTTGATATGTAGCACTTATTGCTGTCATTATATAACTCAGCCATTTACTCACAATGGACCAGTACATTAATGCTTGCGCCAGCATCCACCAGTAATCTCATCTATGTTAACGGTACAAAGTTGCAAAACTCACTGATTTTTGCTGTCAGATTAAATGTGCAACCTTTATGACATGATTTATTCCACTTTCATTGGGTTTTCATTCAGATTAGAAAGTTTTTTATTATAACATGGCTTCATTATATTCCCTGGAGCTACCCAAGACTCCAGTCTTAATTTACTTAATGGGGCGACAACTTCTCTATACAATTATTTTATTTCTAAAGTTACACTGTGTTACCTATTATTTCATTCCTGATGTAATGGTTTTTGTCAATTTCATCATCAATGGTTTCCACATTTTTCAAGAGCTTCTTCAGCATTTATCTACTAATTCTTCCAGCTAACTTGTATTGGATGAAAATTATGACGTCAATATAAATTAGATTTACAAAATTCTATTCTTATTAGTCAGCTGAGATTTCCTCTCTGATGTTATACCAAGGTCAGGGGTTTCCCCCAAATTATTAGAGTGTATACTCAAAATCACATTTGATACCATAAACTCAGATGAATTGTGTCGCAATGGGTACATTAAATATTTAATTTGCAACACAATGCTGGAGCTGAAACCACTAGTGGTCTGAACTGAAGCAAAAATGCACTTTTTGCTCCACAGGATGTTGTGTTATCCAAATCTGGCAGTTCTGTATTCTTTCTAGTTCTATAAATCTGGAAAAAACTTCTTTGCTTCACCAACTTTGTCAAAACAATAAAGGGTGATCAAATGTTGATTATCACCCATACTCTTATTTTTTTATAATAACGCCCACATATGTACATGTCAGATAATTGCAATTTTGACTCATTAATAAGAATATTTTGAAAGTATCATTTTCAATTTTTACAAATAATCACCAGCATAATGATCAGCGGAATTGTACTAAACAGTGTAATATTTTTACCCCCAGTATCCAGCTGGATAGCTAGATCAAGTTGAAAAGGGTGTTGGAACTCTTGACCAAATATGCAAATTTTATCAAAAAGTCTGACCACGCAGCAGCTTGAATTTAAACACAATTGCATAAGAGAAAGCTTATCTTTTTATAGACCTGAAGGGGTACAGGAGAGTAAAAAATTACCAGTCAATTGTCACCTAAGAACTCCAGAAATTGGCCATACTAAAACTTTTTCAAGGTGGCTGATCAGAGAGATTATATTAAAATGCTGCCTCATGGTTATATAATCCCAGCTGATGACTAACACCCACCACGAAAGCCTTTGTTGAAGTGGAAAGGATCTTAAGAGTCCTGATTGGCTCAATTATCACTATCTAAATTGAGTGACCTTTTGCCCACTCTGTAATCCGCCACCCCTAATTTCTAGCCTTGACTTACCTTAAATACAAGGAGTTGACATTATAACAAGAGATTTTTTTTGCCCCATTTTACAATTAATGAATTTATTATACATAAAATCCTTATGTAGTTAAATTTTTCCTCTCTAAATCTTTAATAGCAGTCAGGAGTTTAATACTATGGGCCTGTTGAATTAATGAAATATTGTGGACAAGCACTATCAATCATTAACCATACTTGTATCCAAAAGTACATTCAGAGTATTATTTTAAAGTGTTTACTTTGTGAATTTCAGAATTATTTGCATAATCTAGTGTATAAATTAATTGCGCAGATAAATCAAGAAAGTATAACTTAGTTGCGCTTATAGGAAGAGAAATGTTTGTTTTCTCAAGTCTTATCTTGAGTAGTTCTTCCGTGCTTTTGTTGGTTTTGATCTTTTCCTTCAACAGATGAGCATATGACCAAGCAACTTCTTTCAAAATTTTAGGGTATAGCCACTTGACCTTTGCACAGGTAATTGTGTTTACATCCAAAACAACCTTCTGGTAGAGATGCTCAATTGTGCCTTCTTCTACAAATAAGTTTAGATATATCCAGGTCATCTTTAGTATTTCATGGGGAACAAGTTGAAGTAAATTGCTTATTTTTTCATAAAAACTGCTGGGACTTTTCCTGAACTTTGACTAGTTTACTTTTCTTTAACCTGCACCATAGTATCTTGTCCTTTTGGCATTCTATACCAACTTTGAGTGACTACATGCCCAGGTTTTCCACATTAATGGTGTTATAATTTTTGGTGATACCGTTAGGATATACCATAAGGGTATTACAGGTCAAACCCAATGAACAACGGATGGATGATGTATGGATCATTGGTCCTCCAACACACTTGAAAATATAATACAATATGGAGCAATTGTCCCGATGACACTTTTATTTATTTAATATATACGGCGGTTTCTTGATGCTACTCTCTACTCAAACTGCTAACAATCTCCTCTCTCAATCGCCCCATCTCACTTATATATCAGCACACTTTGGATGATACCATTCCATTGGCTTAGAATGTTTAATTCTGGCATATACTCATTGATTTCAGAATGGTATTATTAGATTCTTTATCGCCTTAGCTTGAGGCTGTTTAAATAAAATTCTCAAATGCTGACATCACTTTAGCACCTTATTTGGAGGCGATTCAATAATAACCCATTAAAACCAATATCACCTTATCTCAAGGCACTCAAATACTCTTAGATAATTAACCTAGTTGGCATATTCTCGCCAATCTGTCATAGCTCTTCAGGGCTTATTGTCCAATCATATCAGAAACTCAATATATCAAATTTGGCTGGACAATAAGTCATCTATTGCTTATATGCTTGGAGTAAATTTGCATGCATGCAATTAATGATTTGACCACTCACTAGGTCTTTGATGGTGTAGATGTCAATGCCTGTTTTCTCAATTATATCAAATGGACCAATCTATATGTTGGTCAGCTTGTGTTTCCACCCAAACCTGTGCTGGCCTTGGAACAAAACTATCTCACCTTCTTGTAACAAATCTAACCCACTACGCCCTACCTGATCAGCAGCCTGATTCTTGATCTTTTTGGCCAAGCTGCAGGAGTATGCTTTTATTTACAACTTGAACACCATGGTATCTAAATTAGTCAAGTAACAGTGGAGATCTATTCCACTGGTATCTTCTAAACATGCATAGAGCAATGCCAGAAGATCAGGGCGTTGTCCATACAATAATTGAAAAGGGCTCTTCCCCGTGGCAGAATGATAGCTAATGTTATAAACAAAAACTGCGGTAGACAGGAAGGAACTCCAATTATAGGCTTTATCAGTTACCAGCTTCTAGAGTATGTTCACCAATGTCCTATTGACCTTCTCAACAATCCAGTTAGACTCAGGGTGGCATTGGGTTGTCAAAACCCCGTGGATGCCCATTAGCTCATTCAACTTTGGAAGGATGTGCAAGGTGAAGTTGGCTCAGTTATTGGTAAGAATAAACTGAGGGCAGCCATGTCACTGGATGATACATTCCATTATGAACTTAGCCATTGTGACCGACCCCAAATCTTGTATCAGTTATGCTTCAACTCACCTAGTCAAGTAGTAGATTAATACCAGAATGTACTTGGACCAGTTATCTCCCATTGGCAGAGGGCCAATGACATTAAGGGAAACCATATGATAAGCAAAAGGTGGTCTCACCAACCAGTATAAATTCTTCTGACGGAATGACTTTTCCACTAGGCACTTATTGCAACAGGAAGTTGTTTCAAGCACATCAAAGTTCATTATATCCCAGTAATACTGAGGGCGTAACAGTTCCGTTGTTTACGCACACCACCATGTCTGACTGCTTTATGTGCACTCTTAATAATACCAAGACGTGGTAAGGGTCGCGAAAGTTCACCATAGGTTTTCCAATATTCTTGTACAGTTCCCCATTTCGTTGGAAGGTATTCGCTTGCATCTCAGTTAACGCTTTTATCAATTGGGGCAGTTTATCCTTGTATTTCCCAATGATAATCTTATCATACATCACAGCTGAAATCTGCCATCATGTCAAAGGTTGGCAATATAGATAAACAGTCAGCGTTCTTTTGCTTTGCTCCTGGTTGGTAAAAGATCTCACAGTCACAAGTCTGCAGCTTAAGAGCCCATCGGGTAGGCGCCCTTCAGGAATCTTGAGTTTCTGCAACCAACATAACAACGCATGATCCGTTATGACTTTGAATCTTACCCCATGCAATTAGACCCTAAATTGCTTATATGTGTAGATTACCACTAAGCACTATCGCTCAGTCGTGAAGAAAAGACGTTCATGGAAATTCAGGCTTTGACTTCAGTACACCACTGGGTACTCCTCACCCTCCTCGTTTTTTTGAGATAGGACTACCCCTACAACGGAAAGAGGTGCATCCATCTACTCGATGAACTCCTTATCAAAGCTCAGATATTGCAGCACTGGCGCGCTGATCAGCACTATCCAAAGTGTTTTAAAGGAGTATTGATGGCGATCCATTCATTCAAACATGGCATCCTTCTTTCACTCAGATAGCGGGCCCCCAATACAGCTGAAGTTAGGGATGAAGAGCTAGTAGCATCCAACCATTACCAAAATACCTGTATATTGCGCTTACTGGATGGTTTAGTCATTTTTTGGATGGCGTCCGCCTTGGCCAGCTGTGGCTTCAACTCATCAGAGTCTTCTATAAACCCCAGGTATTCCAACTGATCTTTGAAAAAGTTGCATTTATGAGGATTAATTTTGATGTTTGCCTCAGCAAGTCAGCAGAATACCTCTTCTAGATGATCAAGTTGCTCTGAAAAGGTTTGGGAAAAATATTAATGTTGTTGAGGTACATGAGGATACATGACAGCTTTAGATAGCTGAGGATAGTGTCCATGGCTTGTTGGAACATGTCCGGGGCATTAAATAGCCCTTGAGGCATATAAGTCAGTTGGAAAAGACCTTTAGATGTGAGTGTGGCGCATTTTTATTTTTCTAACATAGGTAACTTGATTTACCAGTAACCCAATATCAAATCCATTGCTGAGAAATAGCGAGCTCCTCCTAACTGATCCAACGCATCATCAATCCAAGGCAAGAATATGTGTCATATTTAATACTTTTGAGCGCCTTGTAGTATATCACCACCCAGTTGGTACCGTCCTTCTTTTTTTTAGAATCAGAATGGGCGAAGCCCATGGACTCTTGGATGGTTCATGCATCCCTTGTTCAGAAACTTATAAATTTCCTTGGTGATGACATCTTCAGCTGCCCTCAAGTGGAAGATTGGCCAAGACTAATGAGGGTGATCCCCAGTGCCCTATTGATGGACCACCCCCAAGAACACCCTATATTCTGGCCATCAATAACGAAAATCCCATTATATTTCTGAAATAAAGCTATTGATTGGTCTTTTAGTTCTTCTGACAACCCTATTGAGTTCTCCCGCAGTACCGCTGTCATTATTCTGGGCTGCAACTCAACAGTTAACCAAATTCGTCCAGTGACCTGAACTCATGAACCTGAAGGATCTCCTTGAAAGGGGTCAAGCTTAAATATGCCACTATTTGGTTTCAGCGGATTTGCATTGGTTTGTTCCGGATATTTGCTAACAAAAACCATGATCTCACCATGGCCTGGAGGTATAATCCCTGGAGCCAAATGAGGATCAAGCCGCTTTTGCTGATAGGGCCCAATGACCTCCCCATAGAGCTCAGATGGCACTTCCACCTCTAAATCAGTGTTCACTATGACATGGTGTCTGGAGGGAATAGATATAGGCCCAGCAGCTCGGAGAGGTAGCCCTTGATATTCATATATCTGCTGGGTAATAGGCCAACTCTTACTTTTTAGTTGATGATAGCAGACTGGAATCACACAATCACTATATGCAAGATTGGTATGCCCATGTAAACTGGATTATTGGAAAATATAAGGTAAAGTAAAATGGGATCTGCTGCTCCAGAATTTCAAAGGTTTCTCCCTCATATCAACACCAGCACTGAAGTGTCACAGGAAAGCAGTTCCAATTAGCAGATCATAGTTACTGTTTGGTAGCATCATCGTCAGAACTACAATGACAATGGACCCAAACCACAAAGGTAACGCGCTGTACGCTCACTCAGAGACCGTGCTTACCAAAATCGCAGTCCCATATACAATTTTATGTTCCACATAAGGCTTTAACGTCAACTTTGCCATCTACTTATTAGAAAAATATTTTAACCAGAGTGCCTGTATCTATTATAGAGCAAACTCTAAATTTTGCTACAAAAATGTCACAGTATGTACATCAGAATAAGAAGAATATTGAGTGTTTAAGATGTGAACATTTTAGGGATCTCTTTTCCTAAAGAAACTCTTAATCCCCTCACTGACTTTGGGATACTTTTTAACAACAGCATCTACTGGAAGGGCAACGTTTACTCCTTTCAGGGTTGGCGCATCTGTGGCTAGATCCAGCTTGTCTGTGGAAGCTTAATTGAACATTTGGCAGACAAACAGCTTTGGCTGCTCCTGAGGTCCTTCATCCACTGTGATTTTGGATTGAGCTCATTTCAGTACGTTCACTCCTCCAAAATGGTTGCTGGTATAAAATCCCGTCATTGTATTGAGGGACGTTTGCTGGATATACCACAATTGATTCAGAAAACGTTTGGGTAGGGATAATGGAGATAGAGAGTACTGTCTCTACTCTACTCCATCTTTTCCCTGGTAGTATTGATCCTGCTTCACGTTATGAACATGAAGGTTAGGGCAACTTAGTGCCAGGTGGCCAGGGTAATTACATTCAAAGCACTAACCCCATAAGAACTGCATCATTGGTTCTCATAAGAGGGGCTGGTTTAATAGTTTGATTGTTATTGATCGGCATAATCAGGGCCAGGTCAATAGGAAGATTGCTGACGCTTGGCGTAGCTAGGTCAGGTTGGTAGTTGGTTTGCTGATGATTTTTGTATATGGCTGGAGCAGAAGTTGAACTAATGAGTGTAATTTAGCTGAGGTTGAGGCGCAGAATTATAATAAGGCCAGGGGTTGCTAGGCAGAATGTGGGCAGGATGAGAATATTCCCCAAAATAAGAGGGTCTGGCGGTGGCAGTATGATTCCACTCTGTATTGGGTGGAGGGAAGTTAGCGGCTAAATGGCACAAGAACAGAACTATTTTAAACATGGGGACGTCATCATCTAAAATTGGGAAAATGACACTGTAAAGCCACGGTATGGCTTCACCGCAGAGGTCATTGTGATGCACATGTCGGCTTCTACTAAAACGCCTGCCCCAATCAACATATAAGCTTCCACCATAAATCAGTTAGCAAACGCCATGAGTGTATTAATATGGTGGAACCCAATAGTCAAGAAATCCACCTTTTGCTGCAATATTTTTGAGGTAACCCCAAACAGTCACAGCACATTATCCTTCACTTCTTGGTAGGCAATGGAGCTTCTGGGAAAGTAGCAGGTGACTTGATTGGCACCTCTGACATCCAAAGCAGAGATCAACAGTTTAGCTTTACACTAACCCAAGGCGCCTTCTACTGCAAACTCAAAACGTTTAAAAAAGCTTCGTATATTCCTCCTGCGATCAAATGGAGGCAGCTTAGCAATTTAAACCTCCTCCTCTCACTTATAGATAAAACTTTTTGGGGCGCACTGAGAGATGTGTCAAGACCCATAAGCAGTCTCCCAATGAGGTGCTGATACAGCAGAATTGGGATGTCCACTGCTTTGGAGGTAGCTTGGGCCTCTGCAATGAGCAGCACTGCCATCACTTGAGGGAATTGGCTCTCCAATTCGTAACCATATCCAGAGCTGCCCTCCTGGATGGAGTAACTCATGCCAGCGTCATATACCTCATAGTATAGTTCTCTTCAAGAAGCCCCTTGTTGTTCTTTCTCTTCCCAATGAAAGTGCTGGAGGTACCATTCAATTTTGACTCTGTGTAATGCAGTCATTCAGTAGTGTCATCTAAGCAATAAGTGAGTTGCTTGTTTTGTTGCCTCAAAACTGCATTTTGCTAAGCGTGCTATCAAGCTGGTGCATAACATCGTTGAACTCTTGAAGAATTTCATCCATTTTTTAGCACCACATATAAAGAAAATATGAGTTCCTTGTACTCAGCTGGTGCAGTGCTTCGTGAAGATTCCCCAGCAAAGCAGGCCTGATGTGACATGGCCGGTGACTAGAGATTTTTTATTTTTTAGTGGTTGATCAATGGGCCACCTGTAATGAGCACCACTGTTATAATTTTTGCAATATCGTTAGGATATGCTATAAAGGTCACACAGGTCAAACTCATTGAACAACGGATGATGTGATGATAATCAATCTTCTAACACTTGAAAATATAATATAATATGGAGCAGTTGCCCATCAAAACTTTTATTTATGTAATAAGTACAGAGCTTCCTCGCTGTTCCACTCTATCCAACTACTAACAAACTCCTCTCTCAATCACTTTATCTCAAATATTTATCAGCAACTTCAATGAATTTTCTATTGCTTAGACTTTTCAGTTCCAGCGTTTTCTCATTGGTTTTGGAATGGTATTTTAAATTTTCCATCCCCTTAGTTTAGGGCTGTCTAAAATCATATTTGTCAAATAATGATATCACCTTATTTCCTTATTTGAAGCGATCCAAAAAACCCATAATAACATAATATAGCCTCACCTTGAGGAGGCAAATAATCATAACTAACCATCCTAGTTGGAGGATTCTCGCCAATCCACCATAGCTCTTCAAGGCTTATCTTCCAGTCATATCAGAACCTTGAGAGGTGGCAGCAGATTTTATTTTCTCCACTTGTTTTGGTTCTTCAGGATTATTTTATATTATGAATTGATTCTGTTGGTCCTTATTATGATCGGTGAATTTCACTGTATTCTAAATTCTTATAATAATGGTATCAAAAGTTCATTTTGTGCTTTAAATGTGGCTCCTAACATCTTGAGATACTCCACCTTCTGCGATGTGGAAGTTTGGTTTGCAAGCGCCAAAACCATAAGGTGATGCAAATCTCTGTAGGACTGAAGCACCGCTTGCATTGCTATGTGCACATCGAAATCTGATAGAGCTTTTTCACCAGCTAAGAATTTTGATCTCATGTAAAATTAATTAGTGAAAGCGGCTAATGTATCATACTCTCTAAACTGAATTCCCATTGACTCTTGTTTACAATTGGCCATCTGTGTAGGACTATAAAAAATAAGTCATTGGAGCTTCTTTAGCGTCGCTTTAAATTCATTTATCCCCTCTGAGATGGGGCAAACCAATTTTGACAGAAGTTTCTAAGATATTCATCATGGTTATTGCTTTCTGTCAGTCAACATATTAAAACATCTTCTTTAGATATTCAGAAAAATGCCCGTGTACTATTCTAGTAAAATATAAGCAATCTTTGCGTACTACATAACTATTTAAAGTTTAAAGTGGCAAGAGATTACTGCTAAGAAACATGAAAAATAGGTGTTTTTCAGGTATGTTCTCCAAAATTGCAGCAAAAGCTCCAGGCATAGTCCTTGAGGTTTTTACTTACCTTTCTTGTAATTTTTAGTTATCTCATTGTTGGCTTCATTTAACTTCATTTGGGCACAATCACACTTGTAATTTTTGAGTTCTTCTAAGCGCTTTGTGATCTGAACTATATCACCCTATATCTCAAAAGCATTCTCTATAATTTTTAGTTAATCATTCTGGAATAACAAATCCTTAGTTTAATTTGGCATCATTATGTTTCATTGATATTTCTTTCCCATAAAAATCATTATTCTCCAATCCAATTTGTTAGATTTCTCCCCTCAGCTTTTGTCAATCGCTCATCCATGTTAGCAATAATGTCTTGAGATGCTGTTGGAATTTCAGATGACCACATAATCCAACCTTTTAACCAATAAATAGATTCTATGATTAAGTTATAATTGTATAGGACTAGCAAAAGCAACTGATTGATGGGATTATCGTCAGGCATCATACTCAATGATATTTGAGGCTGCTGACTGATGAGATTATCGTTGGGCATCATCCTTGACGAAATCAAGCAATAATTAAATATGGGAACAACGCATGATATTTGAATTGTTGGGAATTATTAAGAGTGGAACAAATTTGGAGCCGTCAAAAACTACCAAAGTGTTTGAATGCCAGAGGAAGAGTAGAATAGTCATCAGCTGAAACAATTGGTTTCAAGTTCCTAATACCAATTGTTTAGTTGCTGAACACCCAAGGATTACGCTGCCTAAGAAGCTCAAGGCAACGTTACCCAACGAGATTCAGTGCCTAACACTTTAGAGTCAAACCAGTATAGGAGCACAAATATTTCCCAGCGGACAATTGAAAAGTGTGTGCTGATTCTAACTATAAAACCCCTAAATTATTCCCTAATAAAAGCAGATAGGAATTTGATAACTTAGTTGCTTTTAACATAAGTTGTTTAAACATTACTCTTAAAAGAAGAGTGCTAGGATCAAATATCTTTAAGTTGTTATCAAAGTCTCCTCCTGGCTCTGCAAAAAGGCAATAGGGAAAGCGTTCCCTACCAGTATCAAAATATCTTTAAGAGGAAGAAGCACTTGTCTAGCGTTGGACAATAAAATCAAAGTGGCTTTTGGGCAATCAACTTCAATAATAGTCTTCATATTATTATTTCCCCAGTTAATCAAATTTAATCAAATAAACGCAAGAATCCACGAATCTGTGCAGGTGAAATCTAGGGCAAGAAGCGAGCAACTAACTAAGGCCCAGATTTTAACAGATGCCAAGTTGTACATTTTTATTAGTAGTTTCCAGTTCTTTCTACAGCTTACTAAGTCTGTTCTTGTTAGACATTTTGAAGATAGTTCTATAATTTTGGTTAAAATTTCAACTACCCTTGTAGTGATCACAAAACTCAAACTGTTATTCTAGGTTACTATCTGTAGCTTTCAAGTTTACTGAAAGGTTCTAAAGTTTGTGTTGAAATAAATTAATATAGTAATTGAATGGGTTGACAACAGTATGAAATTTATTATCCTAGATGAGATTTTCACAATCAACTTGTGTATTGTTCTCACCGCTATACTAGTGCTAATGTTATTCTTTTTATTATTTGAAGGATCTTACTGAAAACAATGGTACTTCTCCAACAGACTCTTCTACTGATAGAACTTAACCAATTATTAGGTACAGAGGTTCTCTCTTTCTCTCTTGGTTCAAGAGCTGGCGGAGTAGCTAAAAGACACTTGGACAAGGGCACCTTCCCCTTCAACTCTAATCCCAAGAGTTGGTAACTGACGAATAGACAGAGAATCCTCTTCTCTTCCAGTTAGATTTGAATAATATAAAACATAAATTGCAAAACTATCTAAATGCTATTACAAGTGACTTTTGTCTAACTTCTTTAATTAATATAAATAAAGAAATTTATTGGTTAAGCCAGCATCCAACTCTTCCAATGGCACTAATAGAAAATATTAGCTCTTTCAGATGTATTAACCCCCAAAGTCGTCTCCAACAATGATTTTCCTCTTCTAGCTAGTCAAAATTTGCCTCTGACAAAAATGTGATCCCTTCTTGGTTGAAACAAAAAATGTGTCTTACCGCCTCCACTTTATTACAGTGTATTACTCTTATTAGGCTAGCAACATGCTTAGATAATGGGATTTCTACCCATTTGTTGGGATTTTTGAACATATTTCCAGCCTGCTAGAGTACCAGGAATTTCTAGGGGATAATTCTATAATGTGAGGTAAATTGGAAATCGGTTGACCCTAATTTCAGAGTAACTAAGTTTTGGAAATTTTAGGATATTAACCTGATTATAACTGTCAGGGATCAAACTGGATGAATGCTTAAAATATCGTTGAGAAGAGTTGCCAACGAAAGAGGGGCATCTGATAATGATCAACTATCAGATGTACCAACTGGGGTCGGTTTAGTTTCATCACTGAGTGATTGGGAATATAAGGAGTAAGTTGTGAGGCGAGTGATGCCACCTGCAACTAGCAAATCAATAAGTTAATTGGTGACCTGCCTTAATGAGTAACAAGTCCCATTACCTAAGCAGGTCACTAGCCAAATATAGTTGGTTCACTTGGATTGAGAGGAAAACATTAGGGACACGTTTTCTGACTCTTTCTGTTTTAGGTCTCAAGGATGTCTAATGATGGAATCCTAGCCAGTATGGGGAAGACCATCATTGATGAGATGATGATGGGTAATTAATTGCAACGGCTGCCATTTCATCAAAGAGGTGTCAACCAAGGGTTAGATGACTAAATCCCCACTATAAATTCCCTAGAATTCACTTATAATAAAAAGGAAGTCTTTATCTGGTATATAGTTTATGTAGTAAATTTTATCAGTTTTTAATTTTTCTATTCTTTATAAGGGATATTATTGCTGTATGCGATAATTAGGAGATTCTTTAAGGAAAAGAGTAAGGATCTGAGCGGGGATCCAGAGAAGAAGTGGAAAAAAATCAGAGATTGCTGCCAACTGTGTGTCAAACCGGAGAAAAAGTCATCAGGGAATCTCAGAGAAGATTGGGCTAGACAGTACAAGGGAACAAATCTCTATTTTGAGACATCTCAAGTATTTCAAGCGTAAATACTAGCCAAGTGTTGCAAAGATCTAAGATATCCAACCAACTACAGATAATAGTCTTCATACTATCATCAACTGATTATATCAACAAAAACACAGCATGGATGAATTGTACAAGAACTGAACCTGTGCAAGTAATAAATTTATAGGGGTTATTGGCATAATAATAACCTGACCAATAAATTTTTACAAATTGGTGCTCATTAAGGGGTGTAGTTGAGTGGAAGAACTTAGAACATAAGTTTATATGAAGATGTTTCTAATTCTGGAAATAAGTTACTAAGGAACGTCACCTTAATTAAGACAGAACGTGTTTTGGATCACGTTCATTGGCGTTCACCCAGCTCAGAAGTGGAACTCCAAGTGAAGCAAATTGAAGATACTCAGTATTCAGGAAAAGGACTTGCATCCTAGGTATGGAACTATCTAGTGCTGCAAGGAAACCTGTTCCAACAGACATATACCTGAGATTAAGAGTATCAGCAGGGCCAACTTGGGTTGAAATTGGGTCCACTTGAAATAGTCCAAAGGAACAGCAGGATCAACTCAGGTCGAAATTGGATCCCATTAGATAGTCCTGAGGAGTGAGTTTTAGATGAGGCATTGGTCAAAAATAGGAAGCAATCAATCAGGAGAATTGGATTGCTATACCAATGAAGATATGAAGTTAAAATAGGAAATGATTGACCAAGATAGTGGAGAAAATCATTTAACTCAATAACACTCAAAACAAATGATCAGAAGTTGCTGGATACAAGTTCATCAATTCAGGAGAAATTAGATATAGCTAACGAGGCCAGAATGACCTATGTAATTAAGGATGGCCATGAAGGTCAAAAATCGTTTTCAGGAGAAAAACGATATGAAAGATTGGACGGAACTGTTGACAAATTGAAGATTTAAGCATCAGTTGCCAAAAAATGAGATAAATTAGGACCTGTTGGACAAATAACCAGTCAGGATTAAAGGCCTAATATATTCAAGAGTTTTGCCAAAAGTCAGCAAGTGTAGCCTATATGTGAAGAACCAACGCTGCTGGTTGTATAGTGAAGAAGGTCAATACTAAAAAATTGGAAGTATTGGACCTAAGAAAAAATATTTGCAATGTTCCCAGAGGACCTCTGAACCATTAAATGGTTATGCCCTGAGATTTTGGTCAAGTCCCAGAAGAGGACCACTGAACTAAATGGATGGTTAAGTCTTAAGAGGATAAGATTTTAAACCATATTAACTGGTAGGTTAGAGTATACCTAGGACCCAGTTAGGACGAAGGGGAAAAGAAGGACCTCTGAACCTTTTTGTAGGATGAAAGTCCCATTGCAAAAAGAAAAATACAAAAAAATATATAAAAGATAAAAATATTAAAAAAATCAATTTAATTGGTCCATGATTTTTGGACCTAGGAAGTGACAAGAAATCCTGATGGCCAAATTGAGGAAATTCTACAATTTTTAAGACAGTCAATGAAATAGGATTACCACCCATGGTAACTTGGAGTATCAACCTATTGGTTGATCAAGTGCAACTTGCTGATCTGACGGAAGGCCAGCAAGAGGAAGTGCTCAAATTGTTTGAAAAGTATTAGGAAGTATTCGCTCAGGATGACCGTGACTTGGGATGCACAAGAGATGTGATCCACAAGGTTGACAATGGGGAAAATTTGCCAATCAGGATGAGACTAATTCGATGGTTGAAAGCATCTGAAGTGGAAGTGGAAGATGAAATCAGCAAACTAGTGAAGCATGGGCTTCTAGTTCTGCTGTCGAGTCCCTGGTCAAGTCCAATTCTTATCATGAAGAAAAAGGATGGCTCCAATCTTGTGGTGATCAACTACTAAAAGCTGAATAAGATTATTAAAAAGGATTTGTATCCCCTACCAAGATCGATGATTCACTAGATTGATTGGGGGAAGCGCTGTATTTCTCCATGATAGAACTGATCTCAGGAAATTGGCAAATTTATTTTGCCAAAACAAGACCAAGAAGAATGTGCGATTATTACCACACAGGGGCTATACCAACCAACGAGGATGCCCCAGGGTCTATGAAATGCGCCTGCAACGTTCTGGAGGGCCATGGATGCTAAACTGAGCGACTTGAAGTTCTCATGCATCCTGGGTTACTTGGATGATATCAATGAGTTCAATAAGACGTTTACTGACATTTACACCACTTGGAGGAAGTATTTAAGAGAATATCCACGTCCAACCTGAAGATTAAGCTGAGGAAGTGTCACTTCTTCAAGAAAGAGTTGGAATATCTGGGATTCGTGATTGACTCTAGTGGATTACAGTTGCAAGCCCACAAGATTGAAGTCTTAAAATGGATGGCTGCTCCAAAGAGTGTCCAAGTCATCTAAGTGTTCCTTGGAATGGCCAGATACTACAGAAGGTTTATTTGGGACTTTACTTAAATCGCTAAGCCCTTATTTCATCTATTGTAGATCTAAAGAAAGGATTTATATGTAATAAAGAAGCGCAGGAATCCTTCGATGAGTTACACCAGTACCTAATAGATTCTCCAATTTTGAATTATCCATATTCATCAAGAGTTTATTATATAACCAATGCTTTGTTGATGGCAATCAGCGCCATATTAAGCCAAGTAGATGAACTTGGGGATGGACATCCTGTAGAGTATGTGAGCTGGACACTCTCAGCCACTGAGAGGAACTACACCATAACTGAGTGTGAATGCCTTGCGGTCATTTATGCGTGTAAGCAGTTTTAGGAGTACATCCATGGAATGCACTTCAAAGTGGTGATGCACCACTCCTCGTTGTGTTGGATCCATAATTTGAGAGAAACAGAAGGATGACTGGCCTGATGGGCACTTAAGCTACAGGCTTATGATTATGAGATTGTCCAACAAGTGGGGGCTTCTCACCAAAATGCAGATGGCTTATCATGGTTACCAATGTTCCAGATGGTATACCAGCAGGCGGATGAGTTATTCCAGAGAATGATTGATGGAGAAATTGGGAACGAGCTTCAAGAATTCCAAGGCGCACTTTAAAAAGCGATAAAAAACACTGAGACCATGGATGGAAAAGTGATTAAGATGATAAACGGGAAGTGGTTACTATAACTGAAGCCTTCAGAAAGAGCAGCTATTGTTCAAGCTGCTCATATGGTTGTTGGGCATGAAGGACTGAGAAAAACACCCAACCATATTTGAAAGTACTAGTACTGGGAGGCAATCAAATATGATGTCACTGACTATCTAGCTTGTTGTGTGGAGTGCCAGCTGCACAAGCCACATAAGAATACAACTGGATACTAACTTGTCTGCCCTGGATTTGCCTGGCATATGGTGTCCATCGATGTGATGGGACCACTGATGATGAGCACAGGTGGAGTCAAGTACATAATAGTTGCTATTGGCCATCTGACAAGATGGGTTGAGACAAAGGCCCTGGTGAAAGTAGATGCTACCAGCACCGCAAAATTCATCCTGGATCAAGTAGTATACCAACATGGATGCCAGCAGGTCCTGCTTAGTGACAATGGGACAAACTTCATATCTCATGTGATACTGCGATTGAATGAGATAATGGAGATCAGAGGAGTCATTTCTGTACCCTACTGACTGGAGACTAATGGACTGGTAGAACGAGTGAATGGAACGCTGGCCATGACGCTGAGAAAGCTGGTCACAGGAAGAACTTCCACATGGGAATGTACCTGACTTCAGTGATGTTCGCTTACAATATTAGCCATCATGTGGTGACAGGAAAAACGCCATTCGAATTGCTATATGGTAGGAAGTGTGTCGCTGCCAATTTTATATTTAGTGGTGGAACCAACATTGGGGATGAGTGCCAAACAGCACTTGAATTGACTGACAAATATCCTGATCAAAATGCAAATTGCAAGCATTCAATACTACATTGAAGAAAAGGATACAAGTGAAATTGACGGATGCTAAGAACTGACCAGCCTTAGCAGAATATCAAATAGGCAAAAGAGTTGCCTATTGTGATACAAATTGTTACAGGAGAAGAAATAAACTGGATTTATTGTAGTTGTGTCCTTTTAAAATTATTGCCAAGATGGCGACAGATGCCTACTTCATCAAGACCTCTTGGATGGAAAGGGTAAAAAATTGAGCCCATACCAAGTATTTGAAGTGATAGATCAATGAAAAAGAAAACAAAAAAGAGTTCCTGAAGGACTGATGAACCATTAAGTTGGTCATGTCATGATGATTAGGTCAAGTCCAAAAAAATAATCTGAACCAATCTAGATGGTTAAGTTCGAAAAAAGGATCCTGAACCATAGAAAACTGGTAGGTGTAAAAATACCTAGGACCCAGTTTGGGGGAAAAATAAAAAAGATGGACCGCTGAACTGAAACAAGGTCAAGCCTCATGAAAAAAAATAAAATATTAATAAAAGATATTGGAAAAAAAGATTATAAACCGCGTAGAAAAAAAACAATATATTTTTATATTTTTAATTTTTATTGATTATTCTTGATATGGGGATGATTCCGCCTTGTCACCTCTTGGGGAGAGGGAGGATGGATCGCAGTAGTAATGAATAACCCATCAAAATTGATGTGAGATCAGATGCTAGCAAGGGCTAAACCTACACAAAACCAAGTTCTTTGAGTGGACGCAGATCCCTGCTAGAAAGTGATTAGGGGAAGGGAAATCGAGATGTTGGAAGAAGTTAATCGCAAAACCCTGGAGCGGGGAGGGAAGCAACAGTATAGAAAGAGGCAGTCAGCGAATAACCCTGAGTAATCTCAATATGGTACCAGAGCTGGAAGATTAGTCTTGAGTGCCTGCTGATGGGCTTCGTCAATAACACCAGACATATGGGCCAACAGCAAACAAGGGATACTGGACTGGGGTTGCCAAATCATGCCCCCTATTTAAGCCATCAGCGGAAGGTACCAATGGGAAGCGGTAGAAAAAAGATAGTTGTGAAAGGAGCGAATGGCATCCTGCAATTGACAACTACAAGCTTCTTGAAAGCTGAAGCAGAAGGAGCGATGGAACCTGGGAGAGGCTGAAAGCTTCATGGCCCAGCTTCAAAGAACTTGGCCAGCAAAGCAAAGAGCATAAGCGGTGATATTCTGATCAGGATGTTCTTAAGATTGGAGGGATTCAGCACTAGGGATAAAGCCTTGGTTACTTGAGCCCTCAATTCTGCATAGGGGAGTTCAAAATGGATACTGTTGCTGATGGTGAGCTCAGTGACTAAGACAGCTAGTTTGAAATGTTGTCCAAGTTGGAAGAGGTACTCAGGAATCAAGTCTGACCCATTAAGAAAAGAGTGATTAAGAGTGAAGGGCATAATTTCAGGAGCATCCATGATGATGTTCGGCTCATCTTCAAAAAAGCCAAATCCAGGGGAGTTTCAAAATCTAACTCTAGAAAAAATGACAGAGAGAAAATCGGCAGCAAGTCATTTGAGATGATCACTAGCCTGGTTTTCAAAGGGTTGGTTACCGTTTACATTAATTCCATGGAAGGACTAGCCGCTGGTGCCAGACTAGGCGTATGAGTCCTGAAAGGACCATAGAAGAGGTTCCAATGCGCGTCCTGACTCATCTGCTGGAAGAGCCAAAAATCTTGATCAGAAAAACAGTTGAGTAGCTAGTTGGTACGTGAATTGGAATTCAACATATGAGCTGGACAAGAGGGGGGTGTCAGATTTATATGATAGTTGACATTATGCACTCTACAATAAATTAAGCTCCAATTTCGGAGAAATTAATTTAAAAAAATTAATAGGATAAGCTCTCCAGAGAAGAATTAAGAATGATATGAGCCAAGAGGTTATGAGAAGAAAATAACAAGGGCGAACATTAATCGTTATTCTTAATCTGGCTGTAAAAATGAACATTGAAGGCAAAAGTCTCCTGTCTAGTATGAGGAGAAAATCAGAAAATTGAGGACGACAGACCAAGAATCCTGAATATGACAGCAGGTTATATGCCCTGATGGGGGAAAACTGGATCCCAGTACTAATATTGTCACAAGTAAAATGATCAGCCTGGCATAACAGTAGATTTTGGGGACCACGCTCTGAGTAGGTGGTAGTGAGGAGGAAGAGGAAGAGAGCCACATGCTAAAGGTCATCCCAAGCAGCGTTGAGTATTGGTGATTGTACTCTGCTTGAGCAAATGAAGTATTTGACCAAGTGTCTGAAGTGGTGTTCTCCTACCCTGGTCCTTTTCTCACTGGAAATTTAGGCGAGGGGGATGTGTTGGGATTATTGCCCATATTCCCAGCCTGCTAGATTATCAGGAATTTCTAGGGGATAATTCCATAATGTGAGGTAAATTGGAAATCGGTTGACCCTAATTTCAGAGTAACTAAGTTTGGGGGATTTTAGGATATTCACCTGGTAATATCTGTCAGAAATTGATCTGGATGAATGATTAAGATATTGTCAGGCAAAGTTTCTGATGAAATAGGGGCATCTGATAGTGATTAACTATCAGGATAACTGATTGGGATAAGTTGGGTTTCATCACTGGCTGATTGGGAATTTAAGCAGTAACTTGCAAGGCGAGTGATGCCACCTGCAACTAAAAAATTAATTAGTTGGTTGGTGACCTGCCTTAATGAGTAACAAGCCCCATTACCTAAGCAGGTCACTAGCCAAATATAGTTGGTTCTCTTGGATTGAGAGGAAAACATTAGGGACACGTTTTCTGACTCTTTCTGTTTTAGGTCTCAAGGATGTCTAATGATGGAATCCTAGCCAGTATGGGGAATACCATCACTGACGAGATGATGATGGGTAATTAATTGCAACGCCTGCCGTTTCATCAAAGAGGTGTCAACCAAGGGTTAGATGACTAAATCCCCACTATAAATTCCCTAGAATTCACTTATAATAAAAAGGAAGTCTTTATCTGGTATATAGTTTATGTAGTAAATTTTATCAGTTTTTAATTGTTCTATTCTTTATAAGGGATATTATTGCTGTATGCGATAATTGGGAGATTCTTTAAGGAAAAGAGTAAGGATCTGAGCGGGGATCCAGAGAAGAAATGGAAACAAATCAGAGATTGCTGCCAACTGTGTGTCAAACCGGAGAAACAGTCATCAGGGAATCTCAGAGAAGATTGGGCTAGACAGTACAAGGGAACAAATCTCTATTTTGAGACATCTCAAGTATTTCAATCGTAAATACTGGCCAAGTGTTGCAAAGATCTAATAATTCCATTCAACTACAGATAGTAGTCGTCATACTATTATCAACTAATTATAACAAAAAACACAACATGGAAGAATTGCACATGAACTGAACCTGTGAAAGCAATAAGTTTATAGGGGCTATTGGCCAAAAAATAACCAGACCAATAAATTTTTATACCATTAACATCGGGTTCAATATCTTAAAGTTTTACGCACAAGATGCTAACAGAAACATATAATTGAAGCTAATTAAAGAATCCTTTAGTATATTGACAACAAACTATAACCAACTTCTACAATATAATTAAATTCTAAATAGATACTAATAATTAAATCGCTTGTCAATTTAAATTTAAACTTATTGTGGGGAAGGCTGACCAGGGGATGGACACTTCCAATAAGACACAAAGAAAACGAAATGTAGTAACAGGGGGGGCACTTCAGAGAAGCTAATGCTATCTCCTGTTGCCAGCGGGAACGCCACTATTGGGAGGAGGGGATATTTGTAAAGGGGCCAGAACCACAATTGAGCACGTGTGGAGGAAGGGGTCAGATTTG
>JAKSZP010002141.1:0-28189 GCA_022478985.1 Massospora cicadina | reverse complement strand
GTGGCTGGGAGTGCG
Source organism: Massospora cicadina (assembly GCA_022478985.1). Classification (NCBI taxonomy): domain Eukaryota; kingdom Fungi; phylum Entomophthoromycota; class Entomophthoromycetes; order Entomophthorales; family Entomophthoraceae; genus Massospora; species Massospora cicadina. Next base: position 28,174 of record JAKSZP010002141.1, on the reverse strand, counting down.
GTGTATTGATGTACTGGTTGCATCATGCTTGCCAAGCGAGGATTTCTGGGGAAATAGTGACCGCTGGTTTTTTGAAATTTTTTTTTTCTATTTCGCCAGTTTCTCTGGGGCATTTTTGAACGTTTGAGGCCGCGGGCCTCCCATCTGCTCCTCTTACCTTACTTGCCCAACTGCTCCCTGACATGGGCGCAGACTAATCTCCTCTATGAGATTTATCAAACTAGATTCAGACTTGAATTGAATGGGTTGCAAAAGTGATTGCAATGAGAGAGAAAAGTTTTTAACTTGATACGTTTTTCTCAATCCAAATTCGTCAGGATCTGATCCTATTTCTTGTAAATGGATACGTTTTTCTCAATCCGAATTTGTCAGAGTCTGATCATATTTCTCAGCTTTAATTGCCAATTCAAACGTTTGATTAAATCTGCTGATAAGTCTGTAAATGATCCACTACTTGCACAGATTAATTTGGTAACGTTTTCTTAAAGCTAGAGTCATCTGGATTAGATACTATTTTGGTATTTCTTGCGTTTTGCTCATTAAATGACGAATTTAAGTTCAACCAACTTCATCCACTATTCACTGAATTAATCGCCTCGAATTCTGATCTCATCTAACACCTCAAAACTTCTCACGGTGGACCCAGTTATAACCTGATCTGGTCCTACCAACGGCTTTATTCCATGTAGATATCTGGTGGAACTGGTTATCTTGCAGTGCTAGATAGTTTTGCATCTAGACTACAAGGCCATTTTCCCAAATTTTGCAAATTCATCCTCCTCTTAAGGAATCACAAAATTTAAAAATTGTTGTGATTTCTTCTGACAATTTTTGGTGGCAGATTGTCCCATCATTCCATCTTTCCAATAGTGGATAGTTGATTTATTCTTCCACTTGGATCCATCGGGGATTTTCCTCACTGCAACTGATTCTGCTGAATAATGACTTTTTCAACATTTTCTATAATATTATATTCTAATTCCACCAAAATGTGATCATCCTCAGTTGGAATTTCGTCTTAAGATTGATTGGGCGCATCAAAAGTTGCGCCCCAATATCTTCAGATGGTCCACCATCTGTGAGGTCGTTATTTTAGTTATTAGTGGTGATGCCATAATTAATGCAATTTGTAGTGGGGCTGAAGTTCCAACTGCATGGCTATGCATGCATCAAAATCATCTAGCACTTTTGCCCCTGCCAAGTTCTGGGCTTCTTGATAAAATTGGTCAGCAAAACTAGCCAGGGTCCCATCTTTGAAAAGTTTGAATACCCATGAACTCTTGTTTATGATCCACCATCTGAGTAGGGCTTCCAAACTGCAACATAATGGCGGCTTTGGCTTCCGCATATAACCATTTGTCCCCATTGAGGTGAGGAAGCACCAGATTTTGGCAGTCTGTGCTAAAGCAGTTCATCACAGGCACTGCTTTTTGTCTTTCCACATAGCTGAACATGGTCATCTCAAATAAGCAGAAGAATGCCAGGGCGTTATCCCAGTGAAAGGTGGGCAATTTTGGCGTATTTCATAATTCCTCAGTTGCTCTGCTAATAGGAGATCCTGACCCAGCTACTAAAGAAGCTATAGGAGTGACTTCAGAAGTCATTTCTGACACACCAGTGAAAGGTTTAGGCATGTTTTGGGGCGGAGCCGTCTTATTACTTGGCGTTTCACATGCCTTTGCTATGGCATCATTAATCTCGAATTGTTCACAATCACATTGGTGTTTCCCTAACTCCTCTATATGCTAGGTCATTTTCGCCATCTCCTCATAAAACTCTTGGATGCGTTCTCAATCCGCTTCCCATTCAATTTTCTGAAATAAAATTTCCTTGACAAGTTCACCCTATTTCCGCTTTAAAGAGGCAACCTTTCTGCATAGGTCGTTATTAACTATTTCTAATTGTTTGAGCGTTTCCTCCATCTGGATCAAATGCTCCTCCAATTTACTAACATTGGCCTGAGATGCCAAGCCGAGCACATTTTCATTGACAGCCTGTAGTTCCACCCAGAGCTTCTAAAGCTCTTCCTTACAAGACATCGTTATTTTAGTTTGGCTTTTGACAACTCAACTACCCCCCATAGTGAGCACAATGTTAAAATCTTGGGCTTTGTTGGCTCACTTTTAGCCCTGATTTTCAACTGCACTAATTCGTGGATCCTGTCGTTGATAATTTGAATGAAATTGATAGACTGGGGCAATAATAGTATGAAGACTATTATTATTGTTGATCGCCCAAAAGCCACGTTGAGAGTATTGTCCAACTCTAGACAGGTGCTTCTTCCTCTTAAAAATATTTTGATACTGGTAGGGAACACTTTCCCTATTCCCTTTTCACAGAGCCAAGTGGAGATTTTGATAAAACTAACCTAAGGATATCTGATCCTTGCACTCTTCTCTTAATAGTAATGTTTACACAACCAATGTTAAACAATAATGTTATTATCAATTTAAATCTAATTCTATTAGGGAATTATTTGGGTTTTTATAGTTAGAATTGGCACACAACTTTTCAGCTGTCCGATGAGAATATTTGTGCTCCTATACTGTTTTGACCCTTAGTGTTAGGCACCAAATCTCGTTGGGTACAGTTGCCTTGGGTTTTTTAGGCAGTGTAATCTTTTGGGCGTTTGAAGGACCAAACAATTGGTATTAGGTATATAACTAATTGTTAAGGCTGATGACAACTCTACTCTTCCTCCAGCATTCAAATGTTTGGGTAATTTCTGATGACTCCAATCCAATACGCTCTGAACAATTCCCTATAATTCAAATATTGGGGATTATCCCAATATAAAATTATTGCTTAATTTCGTCAGGGATGATGCCTGATGGAAGTATCTGTTGGCAGCCTCAAGTATCATTGTGGATAATGCTCAACAATAATTAATTAGTCAGCAACTTTTAATATCATTGGGGATGCCGCCTGATGATATTCTCATCAATTAGCCTCTATTGCTGATCCTTCATAATTTTTAATTAATCATCAAATCTTATATTTGGTCAAAGGGTTGGATTATGTGGTCATCTGCAATTCTAACAGCAAGTCAAATACTTCTGGTACTCTAACCCTGCTATCATGAACTTCTGACAACAGTATACTGGGATCTTGTGGCCTTATGTCCACCATCTACAAGCAAGGATCCACCTCCTTGTCTCCCCAGACAAACGAACCACATATACTGGTGAACTTATTGATACTATTACTGTGAATCCACCCCCTGAAGTGAGACCTCCAGGGTCTGGAGAAGGCTCAATCTGGTTTGTCCTTGGGATCATATTCACTGTTGCTCTACACCAACGATTCATCACTTCTAAAGCCCAGCTCCATACAATGTCATTTTGTCGGCAATTCCTCTGACATTCAGGATTGCTTTTGGGGTGATTACATATCCTGACTGGCAGGCCGGTCTAAACTTCTTCTGCATTTCCATGACAATGACTCTTCTATCCAGACTACGCGATATTCAGGTTTCTTTTGGGATGGCTGGGTAAAACCAACAATTTATCCCCCATATTGTAAAGCTCGCCAAACCCCTGATATATCTATTTTACAGGGAGGTTTCATTCCAATGGGAAGAAACTCAGCATCAAGATTTTGATATCTTAAGGAAAGCTTTGCAGCTGCTAAGTGTTGATTCATCCCCAATTTGATAAACCCTTTATCTTTTTTACTGACTCCAGTGATGAGGCTGTTGGGACTATTCTGGCACTACTTGATGAAAGTCAAGTTGACCAACCCATAGCATATTACTGTAAAAAACTAACTCAGGCAGAAAGAGTTACAGTATTACTTAGCAGGAATGTTTTTCTGTCTTAAATTGCCATCTAGAGCTTCAATCCTTTCCTGTACAGGAGCCATTTCACAGTGGTTACATATTATGCCTCTCTAAGGTGGCTGCAGATGAAAGATCCAGATGGATGGCTGGAACGAAGGGTAATCAAACTTTAGAGCTATGACTTTTCTATTGTCCACCGTGCGGGATTAATACACAAATATTCTGAAGGATTATCATGACTAACCATATTGATGCTCCATGCCTCCATAAAGGATTTGATATAAAGAATTATTGAAAATTTGAGTACTGGAGCCAAAACTTTAGTAGTTCAGCAATGATTGAAAAAGATGGATAAGCAGGCCAAGAAAAAAGATGTATTACTATAAAAACAGATTAGAACTTCTTGATTTCCTCATGCTTACCCTTATGGTTATAATAGAGACCGCTATAAGGGCCATTCAACTGCTAGCCATGAAGTCTTTAGAAAAACCTATCAGTGGTTGCAGGAGTGATGCTACTGGAATTAGAAAATTAAGTCCATCCAAGATGTCATTTCCTTTTATCTTATTTGTGCTAGCTATAAACTCATAATATGACGTACCAACAGCAGGTCATGGGTCCTATAACCCCATTTGCTACCATCAGCGTTATTGTTATAAGCATGCTTCCTACAGCAATTCACAGAAACTAATATATCAGACTGGACATCAATCACTTCACAAAATTAGTTGAGGCTATCTTAAATACCTCACCCACTTCTAAAGTGATCGCCCACTTTCTACTTAAACAAGTCTTTGCCCAAAATGGTAGCCAAAAGGTACTGCTGTCCGATAAAGGCACCAAGACTATATCTCATGTAATTGTTGATCTTAAGTTGTTGATGCACACTTATCCCTCCTTCACTTCTCCCTATCAACTGCTACAAAGAGCGGTGGAATGAGCAAATAGAACTTTTGTTGCCATCCTCTGCAAAATGGCTCACTCTAAGCCATCTCAACGGAATGACTACCTTCTGGTGGCCTCTTTGCATACCACATGAGTTAGCATTATGCCATACAGATGTCACCAAATTGTTCTCCATATGGCCAAGAGCCAGTTTTACCCTCAAGTGTCCAATCCATATCGGAGATTTCCACACTGGAAACAACTGAGCTTGCAATGCAAAGGCTGGTGGATGAACTATTTCAACTGCAAGCTTTAGCTGCCAAGTCTTTGCAGACTATTGTAAATAAGAGGTGGATTAAAGTAAAGCCCAGAAAACAGTATTTCCTGAGTAACAATTAAGTGATCTGGTTTTGTTCTGTCACTACTGACCAGGGGTTTGGGTTTATGAGCTTGATATAGTATGCCCAGGGCTGTATCAAATAATTTTCATTGAGGGCTGGAAACTCGATTGTCTCCATCTAATAGGGCTCCATTTTAGATTGAGTCCATCCCAGATTCCAAAAAAATTATCTCCCCTCTCAGCAAGATCTCGAAGGGCATTGTCAGGAAAGATGGAAGTTGTGCTAAGCTAACTGAAATTTGAGTAGTGGATAATTTAAAATATGCTCAAGGGAGTTCCATCACCGCGGAAGCTTCTAAACTCACCACAGGCTTAAACTCCCAGATAAGCACCAAAAGGCTCAACTCCCTCCTAATCTTACTAAATTATATGCTCAATATTTTTCCATCCAGGGATTATTTAAATCTCTCAAATCAATCATGAAAAATTGCATCTGCCAGAATCTTCACATTTCACTGCCATGTTCCAGAATCGCTGTATCTTACTTGATCCTGGATGTCAATTTAATTAAGGATACCACAAACTCAAAATAAAGCCATTCTCATTTGTATTCATAAATTATGCCTCGTTTTTACTAGAGATTTTGTCTTCTTATTAGCAGAGATTTACCTTGCCAAGGAATCCCTTTTTGTCAAGAGACTTACCCTAGTGAAAAAACTCTACTAGAAAATTCTATTAGAGCTAAAGCATTTAATAATTTCATAGCCTAGAAAAGGAACCTGACTAAGAATTAATAAAATGCTCAAAGGTAGTCTGAAAGCAAAATAGTTTTTGAATGCACTAAAATATCATATTATTTTAATCTCACATACAAAATCAACTTATTAAAGTTTTATCAAATTTACATTGATTTTATCTTAGTGCAAATCAGATAATTCAGATGTTCAGATAATTCATGTTTTTTGCCAGGGTGACTCAGATTATGCTTCTTAGACTAGCATAAGTCTGGGAGTAAAGGTGAATTACATTTTTGTAATGATAAGTATATTGAATGGAATACAATGAAACATTGTAATGCATCAGCTGAGACATGAGCATGATATGACTACATGCGGTGAAAAGATTACCATATCGGGATTAATGGAAAAGTTGGCTTTTTGAGTTATTATAATGATATTACATAATTAAGATTCAAACTTTACTCTCTTGTTGCAATCATTAATTGCAAAACATTCAAATCAAGATAAGTAAGAATGATAATCTCTTGGAGAAAACTAGTGTGCACCCAATGTAAGGTTGCATTAGGGCTATCAAAGTAAGGTGCGCAGGATTGGGCTCTGAACCGTCAAAAGGTTGTAAACGCCCCAGCTAACCAGCGGCCTAGATAAAAATACAAAACTGGTAGTGAGTTTTCCCCAGAGATTTTATCCTGGCAAGCAAAATTTAAACCAGTTCATCAAATCTCCGACTCCCAGCCCCTACTGTCAATGGAGCACAGGGTTTGAGTTTTCCTGGATATTAATTAAACAGCTCTTTGGGAAAAGTTCTGTGAGATGTGCATAAGCATTTCATTATGCAGTATATGTAGCACTGCACTCCATGACCTGCGGTTCGTTTGATCTTGGATCTGAAACTAAAAAGCAGTGGACAAAGCTTCACGGGTGCATGTGGTGGAAGACCTCCTGGATGGTCAATGGGTGGTTGAGATGAAGTGCACTTGGTGGACCAAATCAAACCAAATCTTTGTAACCTTCGACTTTCTCCCCACAACAATAAAGCGCACAGTGCTAGAGCCCCACCTCATGGATGGGCTAAAAGCTATGGGGAAATTCATACCTTTGAAATGCAATGCTTTAAACTTATGCCGGACCTCAGCACAGGAAAAGCTTTTGCTGTACTCACCTTGTCTGCTTCATAGTAGAAGATTTGACCCAAATATCCCACACTGCTTTAGTGGAAATTGATAGGCAGGAATCCTACCCATTCCACATCACAGTAGATAGCGCGCACCCTATCTGCACCTTTTTTTGGACTTTTGGCCACAAAGCACACACATGTCCTTCCAGAGAGGGCATCACATAAAACGAAATCCTCCCTGGTGCAGTAGGCAGTGCAGACTCCCATTATTAACTAGCTATTGACAACAACGCTGCAGTCCCGTGGGGTGCGCAGGGGTGTCACATTCAGAACAAACTTGTGTCCCTGCAGGAGCGCAAGAAGGCCAAACAGACCCACAGAGCAGTGGCCAAGGCAGAAGCTATGGCTGCGTCCATGAACCCGCCTTCCCAGACCCAGGATGACATTGAGTCATTTACTGCTTAAGTGTCTCAAGATAATCAAACACCAATCATATTGGTCCAACCAACCTGAGGATTCAATGAGTGAAACGGATTCACTTGAGAAAATTTACCAAGCTTCAATCAAAACCAATCTTACCACCCATTTCCCTACCAAATTTTTATTGACATCTGATGATGCACCAAAGGAGCACACCAATTCAAACATTTGTAACATTTAGCAAAAGGTAAAAAACTAAATTTTACGACTACTTTAAAGAATGCCCTCATTACCACATAAAAAGTGTACGACATGTAATCTAAAGCTACTGATGCTGTTATTAAGAAAACGGCAAAGGAAGGCTAAGGGGGCCCTTCCCATGCACTTGAGGTGCAATGGGGGAGCCTTCACACAAGGGACGTTGAACATCGCTGGACTCAAGGCCGTGCCATTCAAGGCTAGGAAACTGAGTTATTTAAAAACAAACTTATCTGTGGACATCATAACATTAATGAATTCCACTGTCCACACATTGCTGAGGAAACATGGGCAACCATGATCCTCCCCTCAATTTCCTTTTTGTCGCCACACTGTGGGGTGCTTATACGTGCAACCCATAGTGTTAAATTTATCTCCAAAATTCATACCTTAATTGCCGTGTGCTCATAGTGTCCTTTTCTTGGGACGATGAAGTGCATGCTATTGTTAGTATTTATGCCTCACCTATGCGTGGGCTCACCATGATATCCTATCAGCCTTTACTTCCATTCCACTTCCTCCTGATCCATTTGTGGTGGGCGACTTGAACTGCTGGGCCAACCCAGCCACTGACCGCTGGCCTTCAACGTCCACCCCTCCAGAGGGGCATGTTGAACTATGCACTCTAAAAGCCTCTTTGGGGCTGTTTGATACCCTCCCTAAACATGCAACACTTCTCAACAACATGTCACGTATCCATGTGCACAACAGTCAATTTAGGTCTTTTTCCTGCGTTGACCTTATTCCATTCCCATTAAAATTTTGGTCCCAGCTTGCTTACTTTATGATGACAAAAATCGATTTTTATAACCACAGGTTGGTGTCAATTTCTTTCTCTTTGTCAAGTCCAGTGGCACAGGTGCCAAATTGGTGCAAACTTCATCCAGCCGAGATCACGTCGCCCAGGTTTTCCTCTTGGGTGGGCACCAAAACTTTGGCACTGGAATTTGCCACACCGTTCTGTGAGTACCCACTTACTCTCTGGTCTACCTCTAAAGCAAACACCATCCATCAGGCACGCCACCTCTTGTGCATCACTCTCAAGCTGCATCAGCAGTCATTAAGCTCACACTTTCAGAAGTGGACCACCTGGAGCTAATGTCCTGCTGCAGGATACAGCCCAGCATGAGGACATAAGTGGGCAGAAGTGTCTGCTTGTCTCAACGCACTAGTAAGGAAACACAATCATTGCGTTTGTGTTCAGTTAAAAACAAAAAAGATTATGGTGGGTGACACATGCTCTGCCTATTTTTTTCCAAAAATTCTTTGCATCATGATAGAGCTCAGCCTGCACACAGGTGAGGCGGCTGGACCACTCCATCGCAGATACTCCAGCAGAAGTGGCAATCAAAGGTTGAAACTTTTACTCTGAACTGAATCACTCTGATTCAGTCAAACTGGCAAAATTAAATGAGTTTCTCAATAGTGCACATATTTTTACCATCTCTCATTACCTGAAGTGATTAATTTCATTTCTTGGGAAAAACTCTGGTATGCCATTTGTGGTGCACCGCAAATGAATTGCTAAGGTCCAGATGGGATTCCTTATGAGTTATATAAGAGATATTTCAATTCTCCTCTTTGTTGCTTGCCTTAATGAACCAATGTTTGTTAGAGACGCGCCTCCTTACAGAGGGCCAAAAGGCGTACACAAAAACGTTGTATAAAAAGGGGATAAGCTGGACTTGGCCAACTGGATCCTTATCACTTACTAACATTGTTACTAAATCTTTTAATAAAATTATGGACAACCGCCTAGGGGAAGTTGCCTCTGATATCATCTCCTCTGAGCAATTTGGTTTCATTCCCAAGCGATCTATATGAGACAACATACAAACTGTAGCCAACTTCTGCCAATCCACGGTTACTGAGGCACTTGTTTTCTTAGACCAGCAGAAAGCTTATGATAGGGTCAACTGGGATTACATTAAATCCTGCCTCCATTAGTTTCATCTTCCCATTGGTTAATTAACTGTGTGATGTTGCTTACGGATTGCCACAATGGCTGTGCATGGCCCTGGGTTTCTCACTGATGTGGTTCACCCTCAAAGGGGTATCCGCCAAGGGGACCCTTTAAGCCCACTCTTATATAACTTCAGCCTTGACCCACTTTTAAGCAATGTGAATGCACACCTTACTGGAGTCTATGTGCAAGGCCAAGCACAAGTTAAGATACTGGCATTTGCTGATGATTGTGTGGTTAGGGTGCCTAACAACCAAAATGCACGCGCGCTTGAGTCTACTATCCAGGATTAACCCAGGGTCAGTAACGCCGCACTTAAAGCCTCTAAAACTGAAATCATACTCCTTGGTTGGTACCAAGCCCGCTGGCCACCAGCTCTCTGTTACCTACCCGCTTTAGCAGCTAGCTAACAGATTCGCTTTCTCTGCCCACCCCATACCACCCTACTTGCGCTACCTTTCGTGCCATGACCAACTGCTGGTCCAGTACGCCATTTAGGTGTGTGGCTGGAGGCGGGAGGGTATGCTTCATTACTAATGGAGCACCACATCTCTTGACAATGTCACAAAGCGCATCGCTTCCCTCAGAGCCCAACAGAGTACCATCCCAGGCAAGGTTGTGCTTGCCAACTCTATGCTAGTGTACAAAGTCTGGTTTGTGGCTCATGCTATCGCCTTTTACCAACCTTTATCTACCTCTTTATAAGCACTCTTACTAGGGTGGCTTTGGTTAGGCCGCCCACTGCCAGTGCGCCTGGATGTTATATTTGGCCCTCGCCATAGTGGAGGTATGGGCTTGGTCAACTTTGAGGCCTATGCCACCAAACTATTTGGCACCTTGATCGCTGCAGTCACCAATACCACACTCCCAGCCCAACACTGGTCATGCGTAGCCTGCTCCAACTTTTCCCACACCCTGAGACTCAGCAATCCTACTCACCCCCATTCTCTGCATAAACTATCTTGCCTCACATCCCTCTGCCGTGGGTCCACATGTGACGTCGCCCCACCTTAAATGTATTTTCCTCTCCATTTGGATCGCTGAGTGGAGAATCAACATTAATGGGCACACCGCCCAGAGGGGTCGCCCTACTCCCCATTTCAAGCAAAAAGTTCATGGGCAAGTCATTTAAAACAGCCTGGTACCCCAAAGTCCCCATATCATTGCCTGTGTGGACTATCTTGACAAGCTTGACATCTCATAATCTTTGGATACCCAGAAGGACATTTGGTGGTATACACACCATCCTCTTTTACATCCCCAAATTCGCGTCCATGTGTGGAGATGCCTGAGTAAAGTGTACCGCATGGCTGAGCAGTCCAATGCCTCTCAAACTTCATGAGTTGTGTGCATTCAAAAAAGATCTTTAGTCCATCGCTTGGAAGATTGACCGCTATCTCAAGCAAATTGGCAAGATGTTATGTGCCTCTTTTGCCAGGAGAGTGAGCAGGCTTTCAGCCTAGCCAAAAACATCTTCACCTTTTCCATGTCATCACCTATCCACCCTTCGCTCCACACCTTAATTGTTGCAATAGCGCTATGGACAATCAACATTATTGTCCTTGATAAACTCTCTGGCACTACTCCAACACTATGTGAAGATGTGCATCGCTTCCATTCCCACCTTACAGATCACTTTCAAGCTTGGTTGTTTGGCCACCTGTCATCCCAACAACGCTAGTTGGAGTCACCTGGTTCCCCATCTGGTTCCTCTCACTGGTTCCTTTCCTTTATTTGTGTTCAGTTTTGGACAGGCCTCCCCTGTAACCCCCCTCTTCCTTCCACTGGCAGTCCTGCTGACAACAGGAGGTAGCTATGGATCCTCTGGGCCGCCCCTCGTTATTTTCTCAGTGTTTTGTAGTTAGAGTTTACCAGAAATGTCTGGCCCATGGTTGGCTTACCCCCCAAAAAATTTAAGTAATGATAATAAATACTAGCTGATTTACCCAGCGTTTCTCAGGTTGAAAATTTATTATATCTGCAAACCATCCCTGATTCAGTATGTGAAGCTCAGAGAACAGGTTTTATCTGAATCCTTAAAACTGAACAATACAAATCATTTATTTTTAGCTTTTATTAAGATAGGCTATCATTAAGTTTTGGAAGCAATTGAAGTTTTCAAATAAATAAATAACCACCAACTTGCTTTACCTTTACCAATATATTAATTCCTTTTCCATCATATTACTTATATATCTCAGTAAGCCCCTTTTATAAGCAGCAAAGCATTTGATCACTGATACATTGAGTATTGAGCTTACTGATCACTATAAAATCTATACCTATATATATCTTTATCTTTGTTCAATATTGCTATTTATATATAAGATCATATAAGTTTTAAATAATTTAAGCATAGATAAGATTTAGACTTACAAGCTAGTTTAGTTTGTAGCTAGTAACAATAAAGGCACTTATTTCAAAATTTTATCTTAATTTTATATGAGTACTTAATTTAATTTATTTTAAACATTAAAATAAACTTTAATTAATTCTACCTCTGAAAGCTTATGTTATAAAAAAATTAAAAATGTATAAACAAAATGAGTTAAATGTATAGATTGAATGAAAATTAAAAAAAATTTATAAACTTAAATAAAGTCACATATTGAAAGATTTAAAATTAAATTAGATGCTAAAAGAGGAGTAGTAGCATAGTGGGGTGGTTCCTTCTCCACTCTAGGTTATGTTTTGATTTAAACAGGTTTAAAACCAGCACAGCTTATAAAAACTTGGCATGGGTATATTTGTCCCAAGGTCAACCCACCTCATTTACTAAATTAGATGACAAAAAAGATTGAGCTGAGAATTGAACTGAAACTCTAACTTAACTTTAATACTAATCTTTTATCATTTATTGCTTTTTTTTAGATTTGGGTGAGAAATTTGATAAGTATATGTAATTTATTTGATAATCCTTGACCACTTAAAAAAATGAATTGAACATATCAGACTTGATGTCAGTCTTTCAGTGTTAGAGTTTTATGTGGATGTCTTATGGCTTAAAATTGACATGTATAATTTTATCACTGGGGATAAGCTAAAAATCTGAGGTATGAAATGATGCCTAGCGTGGTGAGCCTATAGTATTGTAGATAGTGATTAGTGTATTTAGTATCTAATAATCAAACCAATTAAATCAACTAGATTAGAAAAACTAAATGAAGTATTGTAGATGGTAATTAGTAAGTCTAGTATTTATAATAACCAAACTAATAAAATCAACTAAATTACAGATTATATAAAGTATTATAGATGACCATTAGTAAGTTTAGTATTTATATTAACTGAATAAATAAAAGAAATTAGATATTAAATAGAGTTTTCTTGATGCTATCATTTGTTTTTGTATGAGACTGGAACAATAAAATTCAGACAAATAAATAAAAGAAAATTTATATATATCCATTGTTAATTTTAGTATATGAATGGACAATCAAATCACAGAAATAACCATCAACCTCAAAATTGAAATCATTAAGCCTAATGGACAAAAAAGGTAGTATCAAACCACTCAGCTAAAATGATATATTAATTCTTGTTACAGTCCTATATACTATTTTTACATCATATATTACATATATTTATATTTCTATGAGCAATATACAAAGAAAAAGACCCTGTGCTGATTCTCCTTATTAGTAATTTTTTTTATAATTTTGGTTATTTTTGGTCTATTAGTTAAGAAGATATTGTGAATTAAATATTTACAAATATATAATAATTTTATTTATAAGATGATTTCAAAATCGCTTTCATCTAGATTGAGACTAATTTAATATAAATTTTCTTGAATTTATTTCCATCAGCTATTTAGTTACAGTTGCTCACATTTTCAATGTAGGAAAATCTAACTAATCAAATAAGTAATCTATTTTATTTTATTTGAGGTGGGCCAACCTGAGGATAATACCACACCAATTAATGGGAAATCAAATGAATGGGAAAGATGGATAAAATTTGGAAAACCTCTGTGCACGGCGTATGATAGGCCAGGAACTCCATGGACCGCCTTTGCTATTCACTAACTCAGTGTGGGGCATTGGTGCGCAACGCTAACACAGTCATAGTTGTCCCCTACCCAAAGTTCCTGTATTGGAATCAAACTTGGGAAGGCAGAAGTAAAGGTAGCTATTATACCACTTGGGTATCCTCCCCTCAATTAAGTAATTTAGCTATCTCAGTTTTCTTTTAAATAAAAATGATAAAACATAATGATAATATCACAGCATTATTTTATATAAAATGTTGTAGAAATTTTTTCAAAAAAGACAATTTGCTAAGACATATACATGCTCATTAATTTTAATTTTACTTGGGGAAGGCTGACCAGGGGATGGACACTTCTGATAAGGCACTAAAAAAACCAAAACTTCAGCGAGAGGAGGGCACCCCAGAGAAGCAAAAGCTATCTCCTGTTGCCAGCGGGAACGCCAAGAGAAGGAGGAAGGGTCACATGTGCAGGGGCTTGCACCTTTATTGAGCATGTTTGTAGGAAGGGGTCTGCATTGATGAACCAAACTGTGAACCAGGATGAGACCAACTAGCGGTGACATGGTGGGAGGTACCCAAACATCCACGCTTGAAAGTGGTCCACCAAATGCAATCAGAACTGGCGTACAGCTTCTTGGATGGTGGGGGTGGAGCCTGAGATGGTATCCAAAACAATCGTGTGAATAGTTCACATAGCAATTGTGACTACCAAGGCGCAGAGGGAGGGTGGAAGAGGGGAAGCCATGGATAAAGCAAACATGACCTTAGACAGGCTGAAGGGCTGTTCCTGATCCTGGCAAAGCAGACGTTACACCTCACGCCATATCGCTTTAGATGGAGGGCACTTTTCCAGGAGATGAACCAGCATTCCATACTGGCCACACATGACACAGTATGAGTGCAAAGCGTTAGAGCGTTTGAAATTACATTATACCTATCTCAAGCAGCGCCACACATGGGAATGAATATGCAGCTGCAGAAAAGGGGGTGGGCATACTTCCAAATGGCTTTCTGGGTATCAAGGGGGTAGGGGATGTCCATCATGTCCAAGTAGTCCACCCTGGCCATGGTAGGGGGTCACATGGGTATCACTCCATTCATAATAGGAAGTCCTTGTACTTTCTGGGTAAACCGAGAAGAGGGACACCCCCTCTGGGCGGTGTGCCCACAGATGCAAATTCTCCACTCAGTGATCCGCATGGAGAGGAAGATCCTTTTAAAGTGGGGTAAAGTCCATGTGGGCCCGCTGCAGAAGGATGTGAGGCAAGGTACTTCAACAGAGAGTGGTGGTGGGAAGGATTGGTGAGGCCCAGATCGCGAGAGAAGTTGGAGCGGGATGCGCGGACCAGTGCTGGGCTGATATTGTAGGATTATTAACAGCAGCAATCCAGGTGCCAAGGATTTTGGCAGTATGGGTCTCAAAGTTGAGCAGACCCATACCACCACAATGGCGAGGGCCAAACATGACATCCAGACACACCAGCGGTGGGTGGGCCAACCAAAGCCACCCTTGCAGAAGGGTTTATAATGACTTGAAGAAACACAGGGAAAAAGTGATGGCGTGGGCACCAAACCAAACTTTAGAGAGGAGCATAGAGTTGGCTAGTAATACCCTGCCTGTAAGGGAGGTCTGATGGTCTCTGAGGGAAGCTATGCATTTTGTAACGTTGTCTAGGATATGGTTTTCCATCACCAATGAGGCGTACCCTCCTGCCTCCATCCACACCCTCAAAATGGCAGACAGGGCCAACGGTGAGGCTTGGCACAAAGAGGAGCACAAGCGGGGCGGTGTGGGGTGGGCAGGGCATACTAACTTGTGCGCTAGCTGACGAGGCAGGTAGGAAACGTGGAGCTGGGGCCAAGTGGGCTTGATATTGACCAAGGAGAACAATTTCGGTTTTGGAGGCGTTAAGTGCTGCATTACTTACACTGGAGTAAACCTGGATAGTATCTTCAAGCGCGCGTGCGTCATGATTGTTTGACACCCCAACCACACAATCATCAAACTGCAACATCTTAACAGGGGCTTGTCTTGCATGTGGACCCCAGTAAGGCGGGCATTCAAATTTTGAAGAAGTGGGTCAAGGATGAAGTTATACAAGAGTGGGCTAAGAGGGTCCCTTGGCGCAGTCCCCTTTGAGGGCGGACTACATCTGTGAGGAAGCCAGGGACACACACAGCCATTGTGGTGGATTCCGTTAACAACATCACCCAATTGATGAAGTGATGGTGGAGGCGGAACTTGTGGAGGCAGGCTCTGAGATCCTATTTGACTCTAACTTAGGCCTTCTGCTGGTCTAAAAATACAAGTGCTCCAGAAGCCATGGATTGACAGACATTGGCTATGGTGTGTATATTGTCCCAAATCAACCTTTTGGGTATGAAACCAAAATGTTCAGGGGAAATGAGAGCAGAGGCTGCTACCCCTAGACGGTTAGCCATGACTTTAGTAAACTTTTTTGTCTGTGTTAGTGAGATGAATGGGGCGCCAGTTGGCCAAGTCCAGTTAATCCCTTTTTTGTATAATGTAATTGTGAAGGCCTCTTGCCCTCCAGGCAGGAGGCGCACTTCCAGAAGGCATTGGTTAAGAGAGTCAAGCAGCAAGTAGGATAAATCTTTAGAATACTTCTTATAGAACTCTTAAGGGATGCCGTCTGGACCTGGGCATTTCCTATACAGTGCACCAAAAATGGCAGATCAGAGTTCATCCCGAGTAATCAAATTCATCAACTCTGGGGAATCAGGAAATGGTGCTGATGTGTGCACTTTTTAGAAAATTTGCCATTTTGGCTGACAGGATTGGATTGGATCAATACAAGGTGGAATAATAGTTTTGTATATTGATTGCCACTTCAGCCAGTATATCCACGAAGGAGTGGTCTGGCCTTTGCACCTGTGCGCAGGCCAAACTCTGGTGCAGTGCAAAGAATTTTTGAAAAAATTAAGTGGAGCATGTGTCACCCGCTGTAATATGTTTAGCTTCATAATGAACACAAACCTGATGCTTGTGTTGTCTCACCAGTGCATTTTGCGGGTGACCACTTATGCCCACTTGTGACCCCAAGCTGGGCTGTAGCCTGCAGCAGAGATGTTAGACTCCAGGTGGTCCACCTCTGCCAGTGTGCGCAAAATGATTGCTAAGGCAGCCCATGAGCGGCGGGAGGAGAGGTGGCGAGCCTGGCAGATTGTGCTCGCCTTGAAGGTTGACCAGGTGGAAATTGGATATGCACATAATGGTGCGACAAACTCCAGAGCTGAGGTCACAGATTCCACCTCAAGGAAAATTTTGGTGATATAAAATATGGGCAGGGCGAAGTTTGCACTATTTTGGTGCCTGGGCTTCTAGGTTGGATTAACAGAAGGAAATTGGTACCATCCTATGGTCAGACAAATTGATTCTTGTCATGGTGAAGTGGTAAATTTGGGAATGAAATTTTAGCAGCATGAGGATAAGGTCAATGCGGTTCATGGACCTTAACTGGTCATTGTGTACGTGGGGGTGCAACATGCTAGTGAGTAGCGAATCATGGCATAGCAAGGAATTTAACAACCATAGGGTGGCTTTGGGAACGCAAAGTTCAATGTGCCCCTGTGGGGGTGTAGTTGATGAGGGCCAGCGGTCTGTGGATGGGTTCATCTAGCAGTTCATATATCCAACAACAAATGGGTCAGGAATAACAGATGTGAATTGACTGCTGAGAAAATTCCCAACATTCATGAGCACAGGTTGGGGCATAGATGACAATGACAGCGTGTGCTTTGTCATCCCACAAAAAGGTGACAACAAGGATGCGGCCATTTAGGTATGAATTTGATGAAATAAATTTAAAATTACTGTTCACTCAAACTAGCACCCCACAGTGCTCATACTAAAAGGAGAGGGAAGGGAGGAGCATGGTTTTCCATAATTCCTCAGTACCGCGCAGACAGTGGGTTTCCTGAATGGCCAGGATGTCCACGGGTAAATTATTTTGTAAAAACTCAGTTCCCTAGCCCAAGATGGCGGGGCCTTAAGTCCAGCGATGTTCAACATCCCTAAAGTAAAGGCTCCCCCATTGCACCTTAGGTGTGAGGGGAAGGGCACCCAAGCCTTCAGCCATCTCTTTTTCATCACGGCGCTGCTTGGCACTGTGGGTATTTAATGCTACAGAGTATATGTCAGAATGGGTAGCTTTAGCAGTGGGGTTTGCGTTAGCTTTTGCCTTAGCTTTTTTCCCTGTTGTGGGACAAGATTTTTGAAGTGTTTGCATTTGCAGTGCACCATATACATGCTCTTTAGCTTTTATCTTAAAGGTAAATTTATACCATTTTGTTGAAATTTGGATTAAAATATAATATCATACCATTACCATAAATGAATTATTGTATTTTATTTTAGATAGCCATCAGTAAGTTTAGTATTTAGTTTAACAAATTAAATCAATTAGATAACTACTAACCTCATACCTGAAATCATTGAGGTTATTGATTTAAAAAATAAGTTTCTTTGGGAAAAAAACACTTTTAAAAAGGCTCTAAAAAGTATGATAGAATCATGCATTTATAGACATTTAATAAAGCCCTTTTTCCAAAGTCAAAATCATATTTTATACTGTCTTATAATAGCCGTTAGTAATACATAGACTCAGTACTGTATATCTTAAGTTGCTTATATTTTACACTTGGACCCAATCCATATATAAGCTTTAAATTGTATCTGTGAGACAAATTAACAAGTTATGTTGGAAGATGGCGCTGACTTCAAAAAAGGTCTAAGTATTCATGATTTCTTGATTATTTTATACTTTTTAAAGCCTTTTTCATAGAAGGTTCTTTTTTTACCAATTTTTAAAGAGGGTCTTTTTTCCCAAAAAATTGAAGGCAAGCTCCTTTTTTTCAATCTTTATACCCAATTATTCTTCCCAAAAATTAATTAGTGCACTATAAAAGTGGTTCTTTTTTCCCATCTATATTTTAAAAGATCACTATCTCTATATATATTTAGGAGCTCTCACTATTTCTATATACATTTAAAAATCGTTGCATATATATCATATATATTGTCTCATAAAAATTTATTGATAATTGATATTATAAAATTTAGTTGATTTTATTGGTCAATATATGTTGAATTTACTAATTGCCATCTACAATAATTCATTTTATTAGGTTTAGTCGATTTTGATTGATCAAAGTATGCTAAATAAACTATTTGCCATCTACAGTAGTTCATTTTAATAATTATAGTCAATTTCTTTAGTCAAATTATACTAAATTTACTGATCACCATCTACAATAATTCATTATATAAATTCTGGATGATTTTATTGATCAAATTATGTTTTTCTTAATGATCACCATCTAAATAATTCATTCTATTAAAATTAGTTGATTTTATTGTTCAATCTATGCTAAATTTACTGATCATCATCTACAATAATTCATTTTATAAATTCTAGATGAATTTATTGGTCAAATTATGTAAAATGATAGGCATCTATAATGATTTAAGCTCATCACGCTATGATCTCATACTTGCCTGGATTTTGAACATACCCCAGCCATAGGATATATATAAAATTAAAATTGATTTTAAAGCTAGTACTTTGCCAATGCCAGATTTAAGCTTATTCAAATTTAAATGTATTGCAAGGAAGGCTGACCAGGGGACAGACACTTTTGAATGTCAACCCAAAAGAGACAAAACTTAGTAACATGGAAGGCACCCCAGAGAAGCGATGCTATCTCTTGTTGCCAGTGGGAACGCCACTTATGGGGAGAGGGAGGGAACGTGTGAATGGGCCGTAGCCACAATTGAACACGTGTGGAGGAAAGGGTCTGATTTGATGAACCAAACTGGGAACCAGGAGGAGACCAGCTGTCAGCGACGTGGTGGGAGGTATCCAAACATCCACGCCTGAAAGTGGTCCACCAAATGAGACCAAATCTGTGGACAGCTTCTGGGAGGGTGGGAATGGAGCCTGCGATGGCATCCAAGACAATCCTGTGGATAGTCCACATGGCTATTGCAACCACCAGAGCACGGAGGGAGGGTGGAAGGGGGGAGGCCATTGATAAAGCAAACATATCTCTTGACAGACTGAAGGATGTGTTTGATTTTGGCCCAGTAAACGTTGAACTTCGCGCCATATCACTTTAGAGGTAGGACACTTCTCCAGGCGGTGGAACAGCGTTCCATACTGGCCACACAAGACGCAGGATGAGTGTGAAACATTAGAGCGCTTAGCTGTATGGCACACCCGCCTCAGGCAGCGCCACACGTGGGAGCTGATTTGAGGCTGCAACAGAGGATGGTGTGCGTATTTCCAGATGGTTTTTTGGGTCTCAATGGAGTAAGGGATGTCCATCATGTCCAGGTAGTCCACCCTGGATAGGACATGGGGCCGTGTGGGGGATCACGCCATCATGGATGGGTAGCCCCTGTACCTCTTCTGTGGACTGGGGTGTGGGGCGGCCTCTTTGGGTTGTATGTCCACTAATACATTTTCTCCACTGAGTGCTCCGCATGGAGAGGAGAATTTGTTTGTAGTGGGTTTTAATACCGTGAGGACCTGTGGCTGATGGGTGTGAAGCCAGGTATTTCATCAGGGAGTGGGGGTTCGATGGATTGTTGAGTCCCAAGGCGTGGGAGAAGTTGGAGCGGGCCACGCAGGACCAGTGTTGGGAGGGGAGCGTAGGGGCAGTGACAGCCGCAATCCAGGTACTCAAGATCTTGGACTCATGGGCTCTGAAGTCAAGCATGCCATGCCACCATGCTGATGAGGGCCAAACATGACCTCTAACCATACTGGTGGAGGGCGACCTGACCATAACCATCCTTGCATCAGGGCATGCAAGGATTTGAAGAAGCTTGGGGAGAAGGGGATGGCGTGGGCTCCAAACCAGACTTTGGAGAGAAGCATAGAGTTGGCCAAAACGACCCTGCCAGTAAGGGAAGTAGGGCGGGCTCTGAGGTAGGCGATGCGCTTCGTCACGATGTCTAGAATATGACTCTCCATTACTGCTGATGCATATCCGCCTGCCTCCACCCACACGCCCAGATGGCGGAGTGGCCCTATGGTAGGGCGTGGCATAAAGGGGAGCACCAGTGGGGCGGTGTGGAGTGAGCTGGGAGGGCGAGCGTGTGTGCGAGCAGATGGGCTGGGCTGAACGCTGGTTGCAGGGGCCAGCAGTTTTGATACTGACCAAGGAGGATGATTTCGGTTTTGGAGGCATTCAGTGCAGCATTACTTATCTGGGAATACTCCTGGAAGAGGGCTTCAAGTGTGCGTGCATCTTTATTATTAGACACCCCAACCACACAGTCATCTGCAAACGCCATCATCTTGACTGGGGCTTGGCCTGGCACATGGACCCCGGTGAGTTGGCATTCGCGTTTTGAAGTAGTGGGTCAAGGCTGAAGTTGTATAAGAGTGGGCTAAGGGGGTCTCCTTATCGCAAGCCCCTTTGAGGGCAGACTACTTCCGTTAGGAAGCCAGGGCCACGTACTGCCATAGTTGCAGATTCCGTGAGCAGCATCACCCAGTTGATAAAGAGAGGGGGTAAGCGGAATTGATGGAGGCAGGCCCTGAGGTATTCCCAGTTTACTCTATCATAGGCCTTCTGTTGGTCCAAGAATGCCAGTGCCCCAGAGGCTGTGGACTGGCATGCGTTGGCCACCGAGTGCACATTGTCCCAAATTGACCTTCTGGGTATGAAACCGATTTGTTCTGGGGAGATGGTGACAGATGCTACAATCCCTAAATGGTTAGCCATGATTTTGGTTAAAATTTTTGTATCCGTGTTAGTTAAAGAAATGGGACGCCAGTTGGCTAAGCCTAGCTTGTCCCCTTTCTTGAAGAGTGTGATGGTGAAGGCCTCTTGTCCTCCTGGCAGGAGGCGCGTTTCCAAAACGCTCTGATTAAATGAGGCCAACAGTAGTGGGGATATATATTTGAAGTACTTTCTAGAATTCATATGGAATGCCATCCGGGCCTGGGCATTTTTGATTTGGTGCACCGCGAATAGCTATCCATAATTCGTTCATAGTGATCAAATTTATTATTTCTGGGTATCGGAAAATGGTGCATTTGTGGGCTCAGTTGATAAATTCCGCCACTTTGGCCAGCTGAATTGGATTGGATTGGTACAACTTGGAGTAATACTTTTGTGTTTTGATTGCCAATTTGGCTGGCGTATCTGCAATGGAATCATCCAATCTTCGCACCTGTGTGCAGGCCACGCTCTGGCATGGTGCAAAATTTTTTCAAAAAATGTGCGGTGCACTTGTTGCCTTTTGTGATGCATTTGGCCCTGTACTGAACACAAACCCGATGTTTGTGTTGCCTTTTTAAGCGCGTTGAGGTGGGTGGCTGCCTCCGCCCACTTCTGGCCCCATGCAAAGCTGTATCCTGTAACTGGGATATTGGACTCCAGGTGTGCCAACTCTGCCAGAGTGCGCGAAATGACAGCCGATGTGGCTTGTGAGCATCTGGAGGAGAGGTGGCGAGAGTGGCGGATGGTATCATCTTTGAAAGTTGCCCATATGGAAATGGGGTCCATGCAAAACAGTGCAACAAACTCTTTTGCCCAAGTTGCTGATTCCACCCACATGGAAAATCCTGGCGACGCAAGCTTGGAGGGGCAGATTTTGCACTAATGTGGGGCCTTAGCAGCTGTGACAGGTAGGTGGTAGGTTATCGAGACCAGTTGATGGTCAGAGAATTCCATTTTTGTTGTTTTTAAGTGGGATATGTGGGGTTGGAATTTCGCCGGCATAAGGATAAGGTCAATGCGGGACATGGACTTTAATTGGCCATTGTGGACGTGGGGGCGCGTCATGTTCTTGAGCAGTGGGGCTTGCCATGGCAGCGCATCCATTGGCCCAAGGGTGGCTATTAGAATGCAAAGTTCAACGTGGCCCTGGGGGGCATGGGAGGAGGAAGGCCACCGGTCTGTTAGAGTGTTTAGCCAGCAGTTCATGTCACTGACTACAAAAGGGTCTGGGGGTAGCGGGAGGGATTTGACTGATGAGAAAAATTCCTAATGCTCTCTTGCACCATTTGGGGCATAGATGTTGATGATAGCGTGTACCACGTCAGCCCACGAGAAGGTGACAGCGAGGACTCAGCCATTGAGGAAGGTTTCTGACAATAAAAATTTGAAAAAATTATTTTTCCAAATTAGCACCTCACAGTGCTATGACCAAAAGGATAGGGATGGGAGGAGCATTGTTTTCCAATCTTCCTTGGAACCTCATGGACAGTGGGACTCCTGTATGGCCAGGATATCCACAGGTAAATTTTGTTGTAAAAAACTCAGTTTCCTAGCCTGGGATGTGGAGGCCTTGAGTCCAGCGATATTCAACGTCCCTAAAGTGAAGGTTTCCCCCATTGCATCTTAGGTGCGAGGGGGTGGGCACCTGGGCCCACTAGCCTCCTCTAGATCACCATGGGCCTTCACAGAAGCGCAGGTTTTAGCAGCAACATCATTGGGATTTTAGTTAATTTTTGCGGAAAGAGTTGCATTGGCTTTAGCTCTACTTTTTGTCTCCCCAACGTTGGACGAATTTTTTGCGGTGCGGATAAGTTCAGTGCACTGTTGAGTGGGTCAAAATTTTTTTTAGTTGGGATGGGCCCCAAGTCAGTTTCCTCCGGAGCTTAGGTGCAACAATTGGGTGAGATTGAGTCCTCCATCGGATCCTCAGATTGAGTGGCCCAATCAGCATGGGCTTCCCAATCTAATTGGTTGCTGGATTCCTGAGTTGCTTCTGCTGCGAAGGTTTTGATGTCCTCCTAGCGTTGGGAGTGTGGGATAGCGGTGGTGGCTTTGGCCGCTTCCTTGGCCATGGCTCTGTGGGCCTGCTTGGCCTTCTTCCACTCTTGTGGGGAGATAGGCTTTACCAGTAGGTAGCAGCCTTGTGCTTCCCCACAGGAAAGCCTCTTTGGTGCTTGTGGTTGGTTTGTAGTGCGCCTCTCCGCTGGCCATGGCTGCTGAGGGGTACTCTTGGAATGTGACGCCCTCCTTGGTGGGGCATGCATGCGCCTTATGGCTGAACGCATCACAATGGGTGCAGATGGGGGGCGCGCTGTCCACGGTCACCTGGAATAGGTGGGTGGTATGCCCTGCGATATCAATAAAAGTGGAGTGTGGGATCTGGGTTAGGTCCTTCGCGATCTCCTCAGTTGGGGTCAGAACTGCGATGGCTTTGCCAGTGCACAGGTGTGGCATCAGCATGAAGCATTGCATTTCAAAAGATTGTATTTCGCCATATACGGCGAGACCATCTTTCAGGTGTTGTTCTAAAATGTCATGTTTTACCGTAGTAGGCAAAAAGTCAAACGTGAGGAAAATTTGGTTTGATTTTGTTCATTTTGGTGCGTTTGGTTTCGATGACTCATTGCCCTTTAGGGAGGTTGACCAATATGCGCACCGCAGCCACCTCGTCTGCTGCCTCTTTGTTTTTGAAACCTAGGTCCAGCCAACCATGTGACTTGGAGTGAGGTGTGACGTACACCGCGGTTGGGAAAATTGTGTGCACATCTTCACAAAATTTTTCCCATAAAGCCGTTTGTTGGATGTCCAGAAATACGCAGACTCCGTATTCCATTAATGAAAGTGGCTGGGAGTGTGGCGTGTTGATGTACTGGTTGCATTGTGCTTGCCATGCGAGGATTTCTGGGGAAATAGTGACTGCCAGTTTTTAAAATTTTTGTCTATTCCGCCGGTTTCTCTGGGGCGTTTTGAACGTTTGAGGCTGCGGGCCTTCCACCTGCTCCTCTTACCTTACTTGCCCAACTGCTCCCTGACATGGGCGCAGACTAATCTCCTCTGTGAGATTATCAAATTAGATTTAGACTTGAATTGAATAGGTTGCAAAAGTGATTGCAACGAGAAAGAAAAGTTTTGATTAAGCTTATCCATTGATGTTTTAGTCTCACAATTGAAATCCATTGCTTCCAGTCTATTTTAATATGCATACTAAAATACTTGCTAGATACTGGACCAATACTTACAAAAATAAATTTTTCTTTCTCTAAGTTCACTTTATGAATCAAATGTGACCAGAACAAGACCAGTGAGAATATTATGCATGCTAACGTGTTACTGCACCTATAGAGCAGTACCTCACTGTCACCAACTCCAGCGCAAGTAGGACTCTCCACCCATTAGTGCTATGCACATAGATTTGGATGGCCTGCTTCCGCTCAAACTATATATATAGCACTTAAGTCCCCCACAATGAAGAATAAATCTGCCAGATGACTTTCCACTGACTCCAACCACAGGGATATTAGCAAAAGTGCCCTCTCACCTCAAAACAAATCTGCACCTTCTCCTATGCCTAAGCAACAAACAATTTTTAGTATCTAAAAAGTTTCAAAGCACATCAAAGGGGAAATTTAATCCGCTGGATCACTTCCTGCATCTGATGCTCACAGTACTGTCAGCGATGGTATCTGATAAAATCAGGCTGAAGTGGCAACCTCTCCAACGTATAACGCTCCTAGTAGTTCTAATAAGTCACCAAAAGAGTTACAAACCCCAGTGGCTAAAAACACAGCCCATCCAGGATGCAAGAACTCCCCAGAGGATGAGTCAACATATGCTGCCACTTGTAACCCAATGGAATTACAAATAAAGAGTTTTGCGGGTAGCAAAACCAAGTCATTCAGACTCAGGAAGATTTTTCAGTAGAACTCAATCTGGCTGCATTATTAATCAACCTTCAAAAGTGTCAGCCAAAATAACGATGATGTTACATTCACATCAGGATCTGTATATGACACAATCAGCACCAAATGCTCGCCAAATTTGTCGGGTCAAATCCATGACAAATCTTCAGTCATGTAGGAAAAAAAGTTTCCAAAAACCAACCCGCTCATCTATCAAAAATTTTCAGCCGAATCCCCTACAAATTATAGTCTGAGGAAAGACTGTCCCACCCAAATTTATACTGCTTTATCACCCAATTCATTAAAATGTAATCCAGATGTGGTATCAGAAGCATCAGGAACAAAATATTACAGATCAGACACCCAGGATAATTCATCATAAAAAGTTTAAAAATCTTGCCAGGGGGATCAACCACCACTACTTTTGTCAAGCCATCGTCCATGGCGCCTTTAAAGTATATGCTCATGCAAAAAATATGCTCACACATTGCAGTGTTTCCTCCAACAATAATAAGCATTGGGAGGCACCTCAGTTTCCATACTCCATGGTAATTCAGTAATTACAAAAACGTTAAACCAACCATCATTACCATTTCAAGAGATTGTAAGTTCTCCGCTGGGGCCACCAAATGCTGGCTTGTACCCAAATATTGCTGGACATAAGGTATTTATAAATAGTCACAGGTTCATACTGAAGTCGCTTTTGAGTGGATGAAACTTCTGATTAACCACCCAACTGTAGAGGCCACCATCCAAGAGTATCTATAGCCCATGGATGCAAAAGCCTGGATAGAAGATTGCATTAATCTTCACAATGCAATGGACTACAGCAAAGCCAGAGTACTAGAAAATTGCCAAGGCTGTCTGGAGTTTGGGCCTTCTACCATAGTAATTTACCACTTATGTAAAACTTTTTCTAGATGATTTAACCGCCCTCAAATGGGCTTGTCATGCCCTTCCAGTTTATATAGCACTGAAATGGTGTAACTCCACATTCTTCACAAGGTGGAACTACCATGAATTGCGTCTGGTTCAAGGCTACTGAAGCCTTGCACTGGTCATATACCTGCATTCCGCCAGTTACTGCGTCCAAACTGGTAAAGGCAGGTTGGACAAGCTATAAAGCAGTTTAGTGGGGGACCTTCTGGAATTGGTCACTGGAAGAACCCATAAACTGGTAACCTAATGGGTTTACCCCGTTGGAAATTAAATATTGGCTCTGAGCCAGCACCAATATTGAGCTGGTTTGAGAATGGGCATTTTTGGGGGTAACAAAGACAATTTAATGAAACCTTCCATGGATGCACATTCCCATTGCAAAATAAAAAATCTGGTGAGATTTCTCCACTTTAGCTGAGGCGGTCAATTACGACACAGCGGGATTCATCCCTGAAACCGCCCAGCAGTGGATAGAACACAAAATTTATCAATAAGCAGAAGCAACAATGAAGGGGGGTCATGACTAAGACCATGGGCACAAGTGGCTCCAGGTGGGCATTAGGATTGAGACCATCCACGACTGGAAACAGTCATTACCAGAACTATCTTATTGTCACCCCCTCCGCCACAAAAGGCTTTTCTCACATGGAAGCTTTTTTAGTGAAGAAAAGCAGATGTGCCAGCGGAATGGCAAGAGTGTTCACAAATGGGGGCTGTAACAACATCACAGTGAAGGATTGGTGTCAGCGGAACTCAATCAAGCTTGACGTTCTACATTAAAACCTCCACCTGACGTGCAGTCTTGAAGACACTCTCCACTGGTACCATCAGGGGTTCTCACCGACTGATGCCCTCATATGGCAAAACTTGGAGATCGGAGCACTAATGGACAAGATATTTACTGCTGTGGTATTATCATTTTTCGGGTCAAAGCATCCTTGAACTTAGGATTCAGATTTGACAAATCGCTTATCTTGATAATGAAGGGCAAAACCCCAGCTGACGCTCAAAGCCCAATCCAAAAATAAGTCATATAGCACTGTGGCAGCCCAGTCTGATAAACTGGTGGAAGTACTTAATGTGGCTCTAAGTACTTCCACCAGTTTATCAGTGGGGGATTTACAGATTGACAAGCACCTAAGTTTTACCTAAAAGATGCTATCTATATCTATCTGCAGCTGGTGGTGGAGGAAAGTGGTCCAAATTGATAATTTTAATTTAACAAGAGCTTGACAAGGTCTTGACAGGTGGTGACTTTAACCATCATTGGGTGCCAAAAGCGGGTACATTGACATTGTGATTCCAGGTGAGCTTGATGTAAATCCTGGGGAACGTCCCCTGGCTGTTAATTGGGCCATCTTCCCATTCCTGAGTAAAAAGACACTGAAGAGGATGGCAGTACCTCTCATTACTCAGGGCAATCTCACTCACATAGTAGATAAGCAATGGGTAACAGCTCTTCCTCTTTGGATCCCACCCCCAGTACTCACACTCACCTCGGCAGAACTGTTATGAGGATTAGTGAAATCTGTGCTGAGATTGTCAAACTGAAATTGGTTAGATCTAATTTGAGTGGCAATCTGGCTGATGCCCAAATCTCAAATGTCTTGAAAGGCAAGAAAACTGAGGTATCATCCGGAACTCCTGACAGTTCCAATTTGATCAATATGCTGATCAAACAAAGCACCTTTCTACCAAAGTCATTGGGGATCATCCTTGATGATCAGGCTATAGCATCGGGTGCCATTGATGAGGGTTTGAAGCCCCCAGTTGGCAATTCGGGCATTGTGGCCAATGTGAAGCTACTGACTGAATGAACGGTCCAGTGACCAAGCATGGGTGGGTTGGGCGTCCCAAACCTGTTCCCAACCAAATGGACTCGCCCCTATGTGGGGTGGCCTTGGGGGATTCCCATCACTCGTTGGGCCAAACGCCATCATGCCAACTGTCAGAAATGTAACCAAGCCTCAGTTCAGATGTTTGAGGTCAAACTGACAGCGACTCAGCCCACCACCAGATTTTGTGATGTTGGTTCTTAAGGAACAGACCCGCTCATTCCCAAACAATTCACTGGTTAGTTCAAAATT
>JAKSZP010002140.1:0-28287 GCA_022478985.1 Massospora cicadina | reverse complement strand
TGATATGATAAAATCCATGTTAAGGATTTTTGATTCTTCAAATGACTGACGTAAGACTCTTTGGAGTTATTGGCCTCCTATGACAGATGAAACTAAGCAATCTGAAATGACCAAGCATTTTGAAGGGGCTGGGCCCTCATTAAGAAGGTCGACCAAATCTAATAAGCACTCTAACAGATCTGACCATCATAATTATTTTAATAATAATGATAATCAGGAATATTGGTCATCTGTTAGGAAAGATCTTACCTCGGGTGAATCAAGGTTTTCCTCACATAAACCCACTAAATCTTCCCCTATAAATATCTCTAATTTTTAATTAATAAAGTACCAAAAATTTGTCTTGCGTAGCTTAATTTTGGTCTATCTTCTTACTGTTTCAGTACTTCCGATTGGAATTTACTATTGCAATGGAACTAATAACTTCATTCTAATTGATTCAAACTTTGCTAGAGCCAAAGAATTAGTACTTTTGTAGCCTTTGTAGTGCCTGCTTATAGATTTTCTCACAAAATTTCAATACTCTCCAATCCAATTCAACCAAAATCCATGGGAATTATTAGCTGAAATTGACAAATCAGGTAAGTTCATTAAAGGACCATCACTGCAAATTTAGCGGTTCATAAATGCAGAATGGGACGCCAGATACCCCCCTTGACTATATACCCCACAGCCAAATGCTGAATTGTTTTGCAGTGATCACCAGCTTGCAATCAAAGCAGCTGCAACACCAGATTGTCATCCCTTGCATAAAGCTGTCACTAAATCAGTAGCGATGCTCACAGGAGGAATTCCACCTCCTGTTATCCCCGCAACCTTAACCCCAAAAATAAAATCACAGTGAACCAGCTACACAAAAATGTAAACGATGCTATCCAGAACATGGCAACTATATCATGGAATCCAAAAGCAAAAATAACCCAAACCAACATTGCCACATTTGTTAAACTCCCAGATGCCCACATTAAAGCTGAAAAAGCTTTAACCAAATATCTCAGTGCCATTTTTCTCGCTGGCAATTTACATGAAATCCCAATTATCAGAGATATCAAACCCCATGCTGCAGATGCCCCAACGCCATTATTGTCAGCTGTGACATGCACTCTACTATTGGAGGAAGAAGCTGCTGCCAAAGAGGCTGCCAAAGACAAGCCCCACACCCACCCTCCCCTTATGACATGGAGGGACAAGCAGTATCCGCTGCCCACCTGGTTGGTTGTTTTTTGAAGCATTTCACTCAATCCGCTCATTAAGGCGTTTTGTTTGAAAAAATTAGTTATTTTAGTTTTTAGTTAGTTTTAGCTTTGGTAATGTCCATCCCTGGTCAGCTTGTTTTGAATAGATATAAGATAGCAACTGCTTAGGATTTTGACTTCTTACCTATTAATAGCAGGTCAAATTACCTTTATATGCTAACTTGCAAGTTGCTAATTAAAGCCTTGTCAATACTTCAGCAACTTCAAAATATTTTCTTATCAACTTATAACAAACCTTATTAATCTGCGCAAAAATATTTTAAATTACAATAGCTAACCTAATGATTGAAATACTTATAAACATTGCCAGGGATCATTTCCAAAGGAGCATTAATAATCCGGCGGATTTGAAGCTGGCAACTTAGTTAATGCCTATTGAGAATTAACCAAACGATAGTTACTAAAATAATGATAACTCCCACATCCAATATGGGTTTTCTTATAATTATTATCCACAGGGATAACTCAGGTAATACATTATAACCTATTCCACCGGATGATGTGAGCATTCTAAAATCTTAACACATCTCCCCATTGAACAGATTATCTGGAAAAGATATAGTTTTTGAGGCAGACACTGCTTTGTCTTATGGCCTGAATCAGCCAGCATGCTTTAATTATTTCTGGCAGAGCTAGATCTTTCTTCTCCGCTCAATAAATTTTTCATACTACTCTTACCAATGTGTGTTTCTATTATACTTCATGTGTTTTCTGCCACCTCCTGCAAGCGCGATTCTATGACTACACATCACACCAGGACTAAATTGCTTGATCTCACACGTATATTTCTTAAATGCATGCTTTACCCCATGTTGGGGCCCTCACAGCTTTGCATTGTACCAGGAACAAATGTCATTATTGACAGTGAATTCCAAAACGCCTGCATCCCTCAGGTCAGGCTTCTTATCTTTGATCAGCATAGAACTTCAAGTTCTTTCTTCTCATGATTCCACACAGCAGACCCAGTTTCAACACAAGCTGGTCCTGAAAAAATTCATAGTCACTTGATCTTCGTTAGTACTTTTTAGTTTGTCCTCCTTCAGCATGCAAAATCAGTAATGGAAAAATTGCCATATTCACTCAATTGCGGCATAAATAAAAATAGTATTATATAAGTATTTTTAATTTTTAAGGATGATTTATCTATAGAAATATATTTTTTCATATATTTTTATCTTTTGTATTTTTTCTTTCTTCTTAGATCCAAGCTTTTAAGTAATTTGTATGGACCTAATTCACTATATGTCCATCAGCAATGTTTTTCAGCATATAGGAATCTGTTGCCAACTTACAATAATCTAAACGGAATAAACAATAGGGCGTCCAACTTGTTTCTTCTTCAAAATCCCTGATTATATAAAATAGGGTACTCTATCATCTACATGAAGTTTCACGAATGCCATCAATTTCAAATTGCACTGTTTCTTCACTTTAATTCTTCTTAACAACATCATAAAATTCCCGTGATTGCCTTTTTATCTTGATGTTTTCCAGTCAGGATAAGAATTGCTCTAAACTCATCCCTCAAAAGTAGTTCTAATGCTGAATACAAAATCAGCAGGAGTGAAGCTCTTTAATTATATAGGAGTTTGAATGCCGTTTTCCCTGTCACTGTATGTTAACTGATATTGTACGCAAATGCAACTGAACTCAGGTAAGATCCCAAGTGGACGGTTTTCATGCTACCAATTTTCTCAGCGTTGCAGCCAGAGCTCTGCTGAGTCTTTCTACCATTCCGTTCATTTCAGGATTTCATGGAAAGGACACCACTCATTGGATTCCCATCATCTTTTATCCTCATAATCAGTTAGGAAATAAAGTTGTGTTTTATTATCACTGAGTAATTGCGGGCATCCACACTGGTAAACTACTTGTCCAGTATGTATATCGCCTTGCTTGTTGCATCTACTGTGCTCAAATTATTAGGCTTGACACATCTGGTCAGATAATCTATTGCAACTATAATGCAATATACTCCCCAGAATTAACACTCAGGAGCGCCATCATATCTATTGACACCATTTACCAAGCAAACCCAGGGCGCAAAACCCATTATCCTTTATATGCTCTTGTGGGGTTTTTAGAGTTAACACTCCATGCAACTGGCTAGATATACCATTATGTCTTTTATATTTATTTGAGGTACGCCAACCAGGGAACGGACATTACCAAAATCACAAAAAATAAAACCCAATCAAAAATGAACATAAAAATAAAATTAAATGCAAACCAGGTGGGTAGCAGAAACCGCTAACCCACCATGGCTGAGTGTGTGTGTGTGGGGGGGTCAGGCGGTTTTTCCTCAGACAAATCCGCTGTGGCCATGTCGTTTTGGTTGAAAAATGGACCCAAGCGCAGAGCCAGGGCGTTGGGGCATCCACATAGTGGGGGTGAAGGACATTGTAGTATGAGTTCTCAACCTCTTCATCAAGCTGAGCGCGGTATATTGCTTTAACAAATTCCGCAATGTAAAATTCAGCTTGAATGCGGGCTTCAGGGAGTTTGGCAAAATTAGAGATACTCTGGAGGGTGATTTTAGAAGATGAGTTAAATTCTGCTAGTTTGGCAACATGCATGATAGTGGCTTCAGCATCATCAAACAACTTTGAGATGTCGCTTCAGGGAGATTTGGGGAAATTGGGGGGAGGTAGAGTGTGGGCAGCCCTTCATGGAGTTTATCCACTGATTTGGCCACTGCTTTGCATAGGTTTGGGCAACGGGGAGAGGCCACCACAGCTAAGGCGAGCTGGTGGTCACTTTGGTAGGGGGCAGCATTGGGTAGCGGAGTGAAACGTTTAAGGGGTGGGTTATTATCAAAATCATGAAGGAAAAATTCGGCCTGACCATAATTTTACTGGCCAAGAGGTTGACCAGCTTGCTCACTCATGATAACTTTACCTGATTCATCAATTTTGGCCAGTAGGTCCCATGTAATTCGGTTCATAAGAATAGCGGATGAAGAATTATGGTGGGTAAGAGTCAACTGGGCAACTTAGGAGCGAATGGTGGTACAAGCCTGACTCTGATTGGTGGGGGCAGATTTGGGCGGGTGAATGTGGGTAGTCAATTTTGTGGGGGCCGATTTTTCACTCTAGCCCATCGAATTAGAATGTTGGGTGGGAGGGGGCAGCAAAACGCCCCATTTGGGACCCACTGAATGTGGCTCCAGACCTACATCAGAGGAAGTGGCTTGGGGGCAGGATTTTTTGGATTGGTCAAGTCCCAAACAGAGGGGACAAATTTGGTGACCATTATCCACCAAGCCTAAGAAAAGTGCTCAGGCGCTGCTGCAATTTGAGCATGGGGGGAATTTGTTGGGCGATGGCAGGGTGGTGGGGGATTAGGTTTGCAGTGGCGCGAGGTGCAGCAAGGCGCTATGCACCAGAAGGAACAGTGAAGACAAGGTTGGGTTGTGTCCCATAAGCCATAAGCCCTGCCACCAACTGTTCATATAAAATTTGGGGTGGGAGGTGGGAGGGAAGATTTGCAAATGACACCACCATTGTGGTGTCTGTTGGAAGGCGAGTTCAGGTGGTAGGAATGGGGGTGTTTTTGTATATTAGGGGGTGGAGGCCGCTGCTGCAGCATCCTCCTCCATTTGGAAGCCAATATCAAAATAGCCCTTAAAAGGGCGGAAATCGATGAAACTAGCCGGTGCAAATGCAGCGGTAGCCACTTTGATTATTGCCTTGTTGGCATATGGGAATAAACGCCCATATTTGACACTGAGGCAAAATCAGATATTGGATCTGGGTAGGGGTGAGAGGATGGGGGCGAGAGGGGTGGATGCGCGCCAGATGGAGCGTTAAGTCCCATGGGGTGTTTAAATGGCCAGTAGAGTTTGGCGGACTGTTTGAGCTCATCTGAATCCATTTTCCTGCTGGGCGGAAAACGCTGGGAGGTGGAGCACTGCTGCCCCACGCTGGAGCAGCAGGCAGTGGATCTGAGGACATTAACTGGAAAACGGACGTGGGCAGACGGTGGTTGTAAATTAAACGCTTGTTTTTTTTATAAATTCGCTCAAAAGTATGATGAATAAATACTAACTATTCCATTATGTCTTAATTGATTAATTTCTTAGTAATAATACTAGTGTAGGCGAACCATTATTCCTCTTAGGCCACCATGCTCTATAACTTTGTGCTCAGCTTATAAAATTACTGAATGTTCTGAAAGTTTAAAGAATATTTATCGCTTTTTATCAATTTGTTTTTAAAGCTGTCCATTCTTCATTTCAATATTTTCTGTTTCTTTCAGTACAAATTAATCTTCTGGGGTTCATCCTTAATATTTCCTTTGATTGTCCTTTGGAATAGTTCATCCGCTTCCAGGTACACAAATTGGTTGGAAAGTAATCTTGATAATCCATCAGCGTTTTAGTGGCTGATCCAGCTCTCTATATAAGAAAAAATTTGTAGGATTGCAGCTTCAAAAAGCCATTGAGCCAGTCACACTTCTGTTTCTTTAAAATTATGCTTCAGCTCAAAGACGAGTGGTTAGTCATAACCTTAAAGTGCGTCCTGTAGATAAACATTTATAATTGTTTTCAGGATCAAGTCAACGCAAGGCAGTTGAACTCTGTCATGATGTAATTCCATTCTACCGGTGCTAATACCTGACTCACATATGTTAGAGTATGCTCTTCCATCATCAGTTACTTTACTTAAAATGGCTCTAATCACCATTAATGAGCCATTAATCTGAACTATAAACGTCTGATAAGTTTCTGGAATTTTTAGAACAGGACTAGTCGTCTATACTATTGGAGCTCATTAAAGGATATTTGGCTCTTCTCATTCAATATGAATCCTTTTTTGGATCCTTCAATAGGTGAAATAATGGCTTGTCCTTTTGGTGAAATCTCTGACAAACTAGCAATAGTAGTCAACCATCCCAGTGAAGACTTGTATATCCCAAAAAATATTTAGGGTTAACGTCTATTCAAAAGCCATTTTTTTATGCAGTTGATATTGAGATCTACCAAAGGATACCACAAACCCCAAGTATTCAAGCTCATTTTTAAAGAGCTAGCATCTCCTCAGCTTAATATATATATATATATTCACTGTTTATAGGCATTTAAATACTTCCTCTAAGTGTTCCAGATGAACAGTGAATGCCCCATTGAGGATGTTAATGTCGTACAAGTACTCCAAACCTAAGGACAACTTAAAATCACTTTAGATTAAATTTATTTCTTGTTAGAAGGTAGCTGGCGCAATACATAATACCTGGGGCATTCTCATTGGTACAGTATAACCATTTTGTGGTAATTATTGCACGCTTACCTGGTCTTCTTTTAAAAAGTCTATCTGACAAGACCTTGAGATATAATCCATGGCCAAAAAACTTGGCTTACACATTAACAATTAAGCATGTCTTCTATCCTCAGCAGTGGATATAAATCCTTCTTAGTAGCTTTTCTCTCTCGTTGCAATCACTTTTTCAACTTATTCAATTCAAGTCTAAATCTAGTTTGATAATCTCACAGAGGAGATTAGTCTGCGCCCATGTTAGGGAGCAGTTGGCCAAGTAAGGTAAGAGGCAC
Source organism: Massospora cicadina (assembly GCA_022478985.1). NCBI lineage: Eukaryota > Fungi > Entomophthoromycota > Entomophthoromycetes > Entomophthorales > Entomophthoraceae > Massospora > Massospora cicadina. The sequence goes on along the minus strand of JAKSZP010002140.1, from coordinate 21,483 downwards.
AGGTGGTAGGCCCGCGACCTCCAACGTTTGGAAACGCCCCAGAGAAACTGGCCGAATAGAAAAAAATAAAAACTGGTGGTCACTATTTCCCCAAAAATCCTCACTTGGCAGGCGCGATGTAACCAGTACATCAACACGCCGCACTCCCAACCACTCTCATTGGTGGAATATGGAGTCCAGGTGTTTCTGGATATCCAACAAACAGCCTTATGGGAAAAGTTTTGTGGGGATGTGCACACTTTTTTCCTGACTGCAGTGTATGTCGCACCTCACTCCTTGTCACATGGTTGGCTGGACCTCAGTTTCAAAAACAAGGAGGCAAAAGATGAAGCTGCTGCGGTACGTGTAGTGATCAACCTCCCTGAAGGGCAAGGGTCATTGAAACCAAGTGCACCAGATAGACAAAATACAACCAAATTTTCTTCACGTTTGACTTTTTGCCCACTACATTCAAGCGTGCCATTCTGGAGCAGCACCTGAAAGATGGTCTCACTGTATATGGCTAAATACAATCCTTTGAGATGCAACGCTTTACGCTGATGCCACACCTATGCACCGGCAAAGCCATTGCAGTTATGACTCCAACCAAGGAGATTGCGAAGGACCTAACCCAGATCCCACACTCCACTTATATTAATATCGAAGAGCATACCACCCACCCTTTCTGGGTAACCATAGACAGCGCACCCCCCATCTGCACCCACTGTGACGCGTTTGGCCACAAGGCACACGCATGCCCCACCAAGGAGGGCATCACATTTCAAGAGCACCCCTCGGCGGCCATGGCTAGCAGAGAAGTGCACTAAAACCAACCACCTTTACCAAAGAGGCTTTCCCATGGGGAGCTCAAGGCTGCTACCTACTAGTAAAGCCTATCTCTCCAAAAGAGCGAAAGAAGGCCAAACAGGCCCGCAGGGCCACGGCCAAGGAAGCAGCCAAAGTCACCTCCGCTATCCCACATTCCCAACACCAGGAGGACATCGAAACCTTCGCGGTGGAAGTAAATTGGGAATCCCTCAACCTATCAGATTGGGAAGCCCATGCCAATTGGGCCACCCAATCTGAGGATCTGATGGGCGAATCAATCTCACCTGACCTTTGCAACCAAGACCCAATTGAAACTGACTTGGTTTCCAACCTACCTAAAAATTTTTTTTGACCTGAACATTGGTGCACCAAACTCATCCGCACTGTAAAAAAATTCATTCAACGCTGGGGAAACAAAAAGCAAAGGCAAAAGCCAACGCAAACCTCTCTGCTAAAATTAACAAAACTACCAATAGCATTGCTGCAAACACCCGCACTGCCATGAAGACCCACGGGGATCTAGAGGAGGCTGATGGGCCCAGGTGCCCACCCTCTCACACCTAAGGTGTGATGGAGGAAGCCTTCACTTTAGGGACGTTGAATATTGCCAGACTCAAGGCTCGCAATCCCGGGCTAGGGAACTGAGTTTTTTACAAAAAAAGTTTACCTGTGGACATCCTAGCCATCCAGGAGTCCCACTGTCTGCGAGGTTCCGAGGATGCTTGGAAAACCATGCTCCTCCCTTCCCTATCTTCTGGTCAGAGAACTATGGGGTGCTAGTTCATAAAAACAATTTTTTAAATTTTTATCATCAGAATCCTTCCTCAATGGCCAAGTCCTCATTGTCACTTTCTCATGGGCTGAAGTGGCGCATGCTATCATCAACATTTATGCCCTGACCTGTGCATAAGAGCGTCAAGAATTTTTCTCTTTGGTCAAATCCCTTCCATTACCCCCTGACCCTTTTGTAGTTGGCGACATGAACTGTTGGCTATACTCACCCACAGACCGTTGGCCTTCCTCATCCCATGCCCCCCAGGGTCATGTAGAACTTTGCGTTCTAAAGGCCACCCTTGGGTTATTAGACGCGCTGCTGCGGCAAGCCCCACTGCTAAAAAACATGATGCGCCCCCACGTCCACAATGGCCAATTAAGGTCCATGACCCACATTGACCTTATACTCACGCCGGTGAAATCTTGATCTCACATTTCCCACTTCCAAACAACAAAATCAAATTCTCTGACCACCGGCTGGTCTCAATAACCTACCACTTACCTGTCACAGTGGCTAAGGCCCCACATTGGTGCAAACTCCGCCCAACTGAAATTGCATCGCCAGGATTTTCCACTTGGGTGAAATCAGCAACTTCAGCAAAAGAGTTTATTACACCATTTTGCATGGACCCATTTTCCACATGGTCAGCCTTTAAAGAGGATACCATCTGCCACACTCACCACCTCTCCTCCCGACGCTCATGAGCTACATCAGCTGTCATCTCGCATGCTCTGGCAGAGTTGGCACACCTGGAATCCAACATCCCAGCCACAGGCTACAGCCCTGCTTGGGGCCAGAAGTGGGCAGAAGCAGCCGCCCACCTCAACGCGCTCAAAAGGCAACACAAACATTGGGTTTGTGTTCAGTACAGGGCCAAACACATTACAGAGGGTGACATATGCACCGCATATTTTTTTAAGAAATTCTTCGCACCACGCCAGAGCGTGGCCTGCACACAAGTGTGGAGATCGGATGATTCCATCGCAGATACGCCGGCCAAAGTGGCAATCAAAATACAAAAGTATTACTCTGAGTTATACCAATCCAATCCAATTCAGCCAGCTGAAGTGGCGAAATTTCTTGACAGCGCTCACATCCACACCATTTCCTGATACCTGGAATTAATGAATTTGATTACTCCAAATGAACTCTGGTCAGCCATCTGCGGTGCACCAAATTGAAAATGCCCAGGCCCAGATGGCATTCCATATGAATTCTATAAAAATTACTTCAAATATATATCCCCACTGCTGCTTGCCTCCCTTAACCAGAGACTTCTGGATACGCGCCTTCTATCAGGAGGGCAAGAGGCCTTCACCGTCACACTCTTCAAGAAAGAAATAAGCTAGACCAAGCCAACTGGCGCCCCATTTCTTTAACTAACACGGATACAAAAATTTTAACTAAAATCATGGCTAACCGTTTAAGGATTATAGCATCTGCCACCATCTCCCCAGAACAATTCAGTTTCTTACCCAGAAGGTCGATTTGGGACAACGTGCACTCTGTGGCTAATGCATGCCAGTCCAAAGCCTCTGGGGCACTTGTATTCTTGGACCAACAGAAGGCCTAGGATAGAGAATCCTGGAATACCTCAGGGCCTGCCTCCATCAATTCCGCTTGCCCCCTCGCTTCATCAACTGGGTAATGCTGCTCACGGAATCTGCAAAAATGGCAGTGCGTGGCCCTGGTTTCCTAACGGAAGTAGTCCGCCCTCAAAGGGGCTTACGCCAAGGGGACCCCCCTAGCCCACTATTATACAACTTCAGCCTTGACCCACTACTTCAAAACGTGAATGCTCACCTCACTGGGGTCCATGTACCAGGCCAAGCCCCAGTCAAGATGATGGCGTTTGAAGATGACTGTGTGGTTGGAGTGTCCAATAATAAAGATGCACGCGCGCTTGAAGCTCTCATCCAGGTTTATTCCCAGGTAAGTGATGCTGCACTGAATGCTTCCAAAACCGAAATCATCCTCCTTGGTCGGTATAAAACCTGCTAAACCCAGTGACCAGTGCCCAGCCCGGCCCATCTGCTCGCACACATGCTCGCCTTCCCTGCTCACCCCACACCGCCCCACTTGTGCTCCCCTTCGTGCCACGCCCTACCATAGGGCCTGTCCGCCATCTGGGCGTGTGGGTGGAGGCAGGCGGGTATGCCTCAGCATTAATGGAAAGTCATATTATAGACAACATGACAAAGCGCATCGCCTCCCTCAGAGCCACTTTACTTCCCTTACTGGCAGGGTTGTTTTAGCCAACTCTATGCTCCTCTCCAAAGTCTGGTTTGGAGCCCACGCCATCGCCTTCTCCCCAGGTTTTTTCAAATCTATGTATGCCCTTCTGCAAGGGTGGCTTTGGTCAGGCCGCCCACCTCCAGTGCGGCTTGAGGTCATGTTTGGCCCTCGTCATCATGGTGGCATGGGCCTGCTCAACTTTAAAGCCCATGCTGCCAAGATCCTGGGCAACTGATTGCGGCCGTCACCACCCCTACGCTCCCCCCCAACACTGGTCCCGCGCGGCCCAAACCAGCTTCTCCCAAGCCCTGGGCCTTAACAATCCATTGAACCCTCACTCCTTGATGAAATATCTAGCTTCCCACCCATCGGCCACAGGTCCTCATGGTACTAAAACCCACTACAAACGAATCCTCCTCTCCATGCGGAGTGCTGAGTGGAGAATTCGTATTAGTGGACACACAGCACAGAGAGGCCGCCCCTCTCCTCTGTTCACACAGGAGGTACAGGGTTACCCATTCAAGATGCCTTGATCCCCACACGGCCCCATGTCCTATCCAGGGTGAACTACCTGGACATGATGGACATCCCTTATTCCATTGAGACCCAGAAGAATATTTGGAAATACGCACACCACCCTCTGTTGCAGCCTCAAATCCGTTCAAATGTGTGGCGCTGCCTGAGGCAGGTGTACCGTACAGCTGAGTGCTCTAACGCTTTACACTCATCCTGCATCGTGTGTGGCCAGTATGGAACGCTGTTTCATTGCCTGAAGAAGTGCCCTACCTCTAAAGTGATATGGCGCGAAGTTCAACGTCTGCTTGACCAGGATCAAACACATCCCTTCAGTCTGTCAAGAGATATGTTTGCTATATCCATGGTATCCTCCCTTCCACCCTCCCTCCGTGCTCTGGTGGTCACAATCGCCATGTGGACTATACACACAATTGTCTTGGATGCCATCGTAGGCTCCACCCCACCCTCCTAGAAGCTGTCCACAGATTCTGGTCCCATTTGGTGGACCACTTTCAGGCGTGTATGTTTAGGTACCTCTCACCGCGTCGCCAACAGCTGGTCTCCTCCTGGTTCCCAGTTTGGTTCATCAAATTGGACCCTTTCCTCCACACGTGTTCAATTGTGGCTACGGCCCCTCCACACGTTCCCTCCCCCTCCCCATAGTGGCGTTCCCGCTGGCAACAAGAGATAGCATCGCTTCTCTGGGGTGCCTTCCCTGTTACTAAGTTTCGTTTCTTTCAGGTTGACATTTGGAAGTGTCCATCCCCTGGTTGGCCTTCCTCGCAATGAATTTAGTATAAATCCTTATTAGTAATTTATTAAATATCAGTAATCAAATATCACTCAATCTGATCCATCCTTTTTATTTACTATAAGAATCAGACTAACCAAAGAAATGAAGAAGGTAAAAACAGTCCATGCTCAATTTGTCTACTGATCTTTCACTGACTAATGCTCCAGAGGCCTTAGATTGGTGGACATGTCACATATGTATTGGTGGTATTACCAGTATCAACTGTTGGAATTTAGGCTTTTTTTGGCTCTCTGGTGTGTTTTCACACCTAAATTGAAAAATTATTTGTAGGATAATTCGTTTCTCAACCACAAATTAATGTATTATAGGGGGCTAATTGACCACTTTATTATTAAAAAGAGTAAAACTTCAACTAAAATAAAATGATTATTCTATAGATTTTTATTTGTTGAAATAAGGGGACACGAAGCGAACCTTCTCAATATATTGATGCTTAGTATCTAATTATATCAAGGCTCAAAGTTCATATTAGGCTATGCATGTCTAAATTGGGGAATATGGGGGTTTGACCTATTGGAGCTCTTGAGACTCACCTCGCTTTGAGGGAATGGCGATGGAGGGTGATGAAAGTTAGGATAAATCCTTAAGGGTAGGTTTTAGTATTTTACTTAATCATGGGGTGGTAAATTATTTGCACCTTGCAGGACACCCTCCAACCCTATAAAAAGGGCCAGTCTCCGAAGTGTAGGTTGAATTTAATCAGCTGTATGACAGGGAGTGACCTTCTAATGGCTCCCAAGATTTCTCCAACGATTTGGCAACTCTGCTACCCAAACTCGTGCTTACTGCCCATGTAATACTAAATAAGTATTACCATGATTTGAGGGGTTCCACCAAGAATAAGCCAAGGTCTTTAGGCCAATTTTAATGTTATCTTCATCAAAAACGCTCTTCTCACAGTATCAGAGGTGAACTTTATCTGACATTACCCCCTTCAATAGTTTTAGTGGGTTAATAGAGGCGTAAGAACCAGCCATGGACCCAGTTGATGGTAACTCCAGAAGAAAGGGATTTGATAGAGTATTCATCCCCTCACTTATATGTGACTACGAATGATCCCTCTCCAATAGACCTGAGCTTCTCACTCCTAGAAGTGATCCAGTTGTGGTAATACAGTACCAAGTCTGATACTTGGTAGGACAGAAGTGGGGCCTGGCTCTCAATATCAGCTTGACCTTCTCTAGTGGCAGTCTTTGCCCAGTTAATCTTAGCCTCAGACTGTAATTGGATGATGTACTGGGACAACATTTTCTTGGCTTGTTCGGGGTCAGTCCTTTCAAAGAAGATACCTTGGCTTTTAATTATGGAACCCCAGGTTCTTGCCTATATAACACATGGAAAGGGGACATTTCAAAAATACGATGGTAACTAGTATGGTAGACCATGAGCGCGCTGGGTAAGTAGAGGCCCAGTGTACAGGTTCTAACTGGCCATTTTCCAAAGTAAAGAGACCAGGGTGCCATTAAATTTTTCTACAGCACCATTTGTCAACGAGTTTTAGGGGCTAAGAAGAGTTGTTGAGCTCCCATGAAGGTGGTGAGGAGCTTTACCACTCAGGAGGTAAAGTTTTCCATTTTAACAAAGGAGGACCTGGGGTACCCATGCTGGGTGAGGATCTCCCAGTGTAAAAATGTGGCTGTGGCTTTAGCAGTCTGAGCGGGGAGAGAAACAGCATCAAAAAATTTAGTGAAATAATCGATTCTGACCAAGATATAACGGATGCCTCCTGTAGTTTGAAAAGAAGACCCACCACATCCAAAATTATGTTGTGAAAGGGTTTTTGGGGCATCGTAGGTTATACTTATATTGAGTCATGAAGCTAGATTGTTTTTATAGGTCAGAAAAGTATCCAAGGCTTCAGTTATGGTTTCCATGATGCCCTCCCAGTAGTAGCGCTCTTTTACCCACAAGTAGGTTTTTCATACTTCGCTATGCCCCATGATAGCTTGAGACTCCAAGATGACAGGTACTTGATATGATGGCCGAAGATAGGGCAACCATTCACTCCTATTTTCTTATACAACTTCCCGCTTTCCACCTTTATGTTGCGGGAACGCCATGCTAGAATCTTCTGCACTGGTTCATCTTCATCAGTCCATGCGTCAGGAGTCATTAGGAGGTCCTGCAACCGCTCAGCTTCGCTATTGTCAAGGTGAAGGACAGGCAGCCGCGTCAAAACAACGTTCTATGGCGCATCCCAGATCAATGATCAATGGTCATATCGTAGTTGTGGAGCTTAAGAGCCCAGCGAGCCAACTACCCAGTGGGATCTTTCATATTTTATAATTACTTTAAAGAAAGCTTTTCTTTCTCATAACAATCAATTTAGTTACTACAATTTGATTCAAACAGCAAATTTGGATAATCACACACAGGAAAGATGGGCGACTTTAATAACAAGAATAATACAACATGGGTGAGCGTCGCGGCAAGCGGTGCGCTTAATGGTGCAACTAAGGGCAAGAAACGCCCTGGAGGGGGACCAGGAACCCAAGCCATAAAAAAATCGCAAAGTTAGACACCTTATGGGTTTATGGTATTTACTGTAAAGCACGCGCAATACATGTACATTCAATTCAACCAACCTTTGTCAAAGGTGGAACACGGGATCAGACTCTTCCTTAAGGATGAGTCACCTACCCTGTGGGAGAAAACATGTGAGGCACAGCCCTCACTTTCCCTCATGCGGTGTATGTAGCCACCAACAACATGAACTGCGGCTGGATCGATATTGGTTTCAAAACAGCCAATGACGCCAATGCCACAGCAAAAATCTGCGTATAAATTGCCCACCCTGAGGGCAAAAAAATTGTGCACACCGCGCGCACCAGATGGAACAAAGCGAAAACTTTGTTCATCTCCTTTGACTCGCTCCCCACCAACCTTCCTCATAAGGTAATTGAGGAGGATCTCCGCAAAGGTCTTGTGGCCTACGGAGAAATCCAACAACTCGAATTACAGCGATTTTGCTTAATGCCCGACCTGTGCACAGGCAAAGCTATCGCTGTAATCAACCCCTTCCCAGAAGTGGAAGAGGATTTATCCAGAATTCCCCGTGCAGCAGAATTTCACTTCGCAGATGGGGGCCAGTTGGCTGCATTCTGAGTTACATTGGAACGCGCACCACCCATTTGCAACCACTGTGGCTCACTGGGCCACAAGGAACATGCATGCCCTGTAAAAGAGGGCTTAATGGAAAATGATTTTTGTGAAGAAGCTATGGATGAAGATAATGAAACTTCGCCAAAATGACTTATGGCCACCACCCATTCCACTGGGGTGAAGATGGACTATACTCCATTGTGGACCCAGCTACAAGTAAACAGCGTAAAGCAGCACAAAAATCCCACAAGAGAGCAGCGGCTGAAGCGGCGGCACACGTGGAATCCGCCATTAACCACGGACAAATTCAGGAGGATATTTCAGATATTCACCAAACCAACCAATAAGAACATTATGCCCAGGTCAAAATATTCACAGTAACCAGACTAAGCCACAAAGCGTCATCAGTCATGCACATACTGAGGAACAATGCAACCGCAATTTGGGTGAAAATGCGGTGCACAATGCAACAAAGTTGAACCTCAAAAATATAAAATCCAATCAACAACCCGCATCAAATCAACATGAGACCTGTGCAAGAAAAGTTGACGCAATTGCAAAAAACCGCAATTCCCTTGAATCATTGAGTCAGATCAAGGAAACCAACAATGGCAGTGAAAGAGTTGGAGTACAGACATGGAGCATGGCCAAAATGAGCTGCGGTGGGATAGGACCAGAGGGTTCTCTTACGCTCCTGAGGCGCCGCGGGCACCTCAGTGTCAATAGGGATGTTAAATATTGCGGGAGCCAGGGCTCATACGTCCCAAGCCAAAAGCTGGCATTCCTGCGAAAACCTCTTGTAGACATCTTGGCCATACAAGAAACCCACTGCCTACAAGGGGAAGAAGAATCCTGGTCAACCAGGGTCGCACCATCACAATCAGTATGGACGTCTCACTGTGGGGTGATAGTCCAAAACAACAAAAAAATTAGAAATTTCAAATTCATCATCACACTTGCATGGTCGAGTCCTGGTAGCAACAATCACATGCCAAGATGAAATAATTTCGTTAGCATGCATCTACGCACCATGCACTGCAACTGAAAGAAAATTTCTTTTGAAAAAATTTCTATCCTCACCCTCCCACCAGATATCATCATGTTAGGCGATTTCAACTGCTGGGATAACCCCAATACAGATCAATGACCTAATCCCAGGGGATACCCACCTGGACACATTGAATATCGCACAATGAAGGCATCTCTTGGCTTACTGATGCTCTTCCCCCCAATTCACCAATCCTTCCCCATATGACAAGACCCAACATACGTGAGGGACTGCTCATATTGATGAGTCGTATTGACCACATCCTCATCCCACAATCCCATCACTCAAGAATCTCCAAATTTACAACAAAAAAGATCAATTTTTCTGATCACCGATTAGTTACGGTGCAATTAGTGCCAACCCAATCCCACACACAGGTGTCGCCTTGGAGAAAGCTTCACCCAGAAAATATAAAATTGCCTGAGATATCTGACTGGGTTGAAAACAAGGCTATAAACCCAGAATTCACAGCCCCATTCACTTCAGATCCCATCAGAACATGGGAAAATTTCAAAAAGATTTAATCAACAAAACCTGACATATTGCATCATGCAAGTACACCGCGGACATGGCCACAATCAAGCGTACCTTGGCAGAACTAGACCACCTGGAAATAAATACTCTGAGATCTGGCTATAGCCCTAACTGGGGATGCAAATGGGCAGAGATTTCAGCCCAACTTAACAATCTTATCTTTGAACACCAACACAGAATCAAAGTATTGAACAAAGGTAAGTTCATAAAGGAAGGCGAAACCTGTTTGACATACTTTTTCCACCAATTTCACTCCTGCGGAAACCAGCCCACGTGCACACAGGTCCGCAAGACCAATGGCACCGTGGCAACTGACCCTGAGGAGGTCAAGGCGGAAGTACACCGCTATTACACCGAATTATATTGCAATATGCCAACAGATCCACAAAAAATTAAAGAATTTAATCAAACTGCCAATATACAAAGTACACCACCAAATTACAGTATATTATCCCTTATCACACGGGAGGAGCTTTGGGAAACAGTTCGTGGTGCACCATGTAGGAAATGCCTAGGGCCTGATGGGATACCCTACGAATTTTACAAAAAGTATTTTCAACATCGCCCCCCACCTATTGGCGTCAATGAACCAGAGTTTGTTGGAAACACGCCTATTACCAGGAGGCCATGAATCCTACTTTATAACCTTGTATAAAAAAGGGTGACAAGTTGGACCTGGCCAACTGGCGCCCAATTGCACTCTCCAACACTGACACAAAAATTCTAACAAAAATTCTAGCAGCTAGATTAGGCGCAATTGCATCTGACGTCCTATCACCCAACCAGTTTGGGTTTATACCAGGGCGTTCAATTTGGAACAACATACACCCTGTTGCAAATATTTGCCAATCCAAAGCAACTGGTGCCCTGGTCTTCTTGGATCAGGAAAAGGCGTATGACCGTGTTAGCTGGCCATACCTAAAAGAATGTCTACATGCCTTCAAACTCCCACCAAGATTCATAAAAAGGGCGATGCTCCTAACAGAATCTGCAACCATGGCTGTATGCGGCCCTGGATTTCTAACAAACAATTACAAACCATACAGAGGGCTAAAACAAGGGGATCCCCTCAGCCCACTGCTATACAATTTCAGCTTTGACCCACTCCTCCGATTAACTGACTCACGTATCATGGGGATAACCGCACAAGGACAACCAACAGTCAAGATACTGGCCTTTGCAGATGACTGTGTAGCAGGTATAGCAAACAATGAAGATGCCCGACATCTGGAACACACTCTAGAGGAATACTCCAAGGTGACAATGCATCGTTTAACAAAAGGAAGACAGAAATCATCCTCTTAGGCAAATACACAAACAATTGAGCCACAACATCAGAACCTCACACCAACACTCGAAGAAAAAACCCAATTACTTTATTCTTTGCAACACCTCCCACCACCACTCCTGTCCGACACCTTGAGATCTGGCTAGAATCAGGGGGATATGCTAATGAGACAATGGAGAGTAACCTGTTACAACGGGTATCCAAACGCGTCGCCTTCCTCAAGGGAAGAACCCCAGGACTAACAGGACGAGTTACAGTTGCTAACTCGCTCATCCTCCCAATACTGTGGTACCAGGCCCATGCGATAGCCTTCTCACCTACCTTTATAACCTCAATTCGCGCGCTTATCCAGGGCTGGCTGTGGCCTGGCTCTCACCCTCTATACGGATGGAAACACTATTTGGCCCACGCTCAAGCGGAGGTATGGGACTAATAGATTTGAGAGCCATGCCAATCACATCCTAGGTACCTGGATAAAGGAAATCCCTGCTCCAGATCTCCCACAAAAACATCGGTCCAGAGCAGCAAGGACTAACTTTGCACAGGCGCTCATGTTAACCAACCCACATAGTCCACCCAGACTACTTTTATACCTTTCCAAGCATCCTACTACAACGGGTCCGCATGGAACCTCCCCTCATTTCAAACATATCCTACGAACTATCCGCCATATGGGATGGACCATAGAGAACATGGTTACCATACAGGGAAGGGGACGACCCAGCCCCCAATTCAAATTAACAAGCCCAGAAAACCACCCCCAGAGGGATATACTGTAACAACCCCAAGCATAGCTAGGATAGAATACCTAGTTATGCTGGACATTCCCTATGATTTAACCACACAGAAAGCAATGTGGAAAATGACACACCACCCACTCCTACAACCAAGGATAAGAGCAAACGCCTGGCGCTGTTTGAGAAGGACCTATAGGATGGCGGAACGCTCCAACTCCCTCCACAAAACATGTGCAGTATGTGGAGGGGAGGGATCCATACATCACCGCCTAGAAACATGCCCCCCAACCAAAGCTATATGGCAGGAAGTCGCACGCCTGCTCAAGATTTAAAACAAACAGGAATTCTCAATATCAAAGAGTATCTTCGCGCTCCAGATCGAGTCACCAATCCCATATACCCTCCGCTCCCTAATAATAACCATTGCAATGTGGACAATACACAAATTGCATTAGATGCGTTCAAGGGCATGGTCCCAACCATTCATGGGATTATTAACAGATTCCATGTCCACTTACTAGAGCACTTCCAAGCCTGGCTCTATGGATATATGAGACCAAGACAAAAAGCGCTCATTGAATCATGGTTCCCACTCTGGTTCCTCCACACAGACCCTTTCCTTCACACCTGCTCCATAGCGGGGGAAACCCCCTCAGAGTAGCTCACCAACCCCCCATACCTGGCAGTCCCGCTGGCAACAGGGGTAACTTGAGTACCCTGGGGTGCCCAATTTTTATATTTCTTAGTTATTCTCTTAGTTTCACATATATTTGGTAATGTCTGTCCCCTGGTCGGCTTACCTCGGTTAAATAAAATAACCACTTTAAAGAGGCATGGTCAGTAACCACTTTGAATAAAGTAATATATAGTAAATGGAGGTAGTATTTGACAGCCAACAGGACAGCCAGGCACTCCTTTTCAGTGACTCTATAATTGCGCCCAGCTTTTAAAAGCATTTTGCTGAAGTAAGACATGGGATGATCGACCCCATTTTCATCCAAATGAGCCAAGATAGCTCCAATGGCGTAGTCAGAGGCATCCATGAACAACATGAAGGGCTTGCCATAATCAGGGTGACGGAGGATTGGCCTTTGTTGCAGAAACTCCTTCAGGGTCATAAAGCGGCTTTTTGTTCAGCATCCCAATGGAAAGGAGTGTTTTTAGACAAGAGGCGAGCGAGGGGTTCGCTGAACTGGGCAAATTTTGGGATAAATTGATGGTAATACCCCAACATGCCCAATAATACCAAGATGTTGTGAAGGGTTTTAGCCTGGCATATTGGATAATGCTTCGACTTTATCTTGTAGAGGCTGCATCCTATCTTGTGAGATGGTGTACCTGAGAAAATCTAGCATCTTATGGAAAAAAGTACACTTGGAGGGCCTTACTTTAATGTTAGATTCCCGATAGTATTGAAGCACCTCCTTTAGGTGCGCGATATGATCATTAAACGTCTTGTAGAAGACCGTGATGTCATTGAGTTAGAGGAACACACAGCTCAGCTTAAGGTCTTGGAGAATGTGATCTATCGCTCGCTGAAACGTAGCAGGTGCATTACACAACCCCTGAGGTAGCCAAGGGGGTTGGAAAAATCCTCGCTGCAGATAAGGGAGCTCATCTCCTGATCCAGTGGAGAAAGGTCCATCTGCCAATACTCACTAGACAAGTCCATGGCGGAGAAGCTTTTAGACCCAGAGAGTTGGACCAGAGCGTCATCAATGTGAGGGCTAGGGTAACTATCCTTCTTGGTCAGGTTGTTCAGTTTATGGTAGTCCATCACTACCCAATGACCTCCATTTTATTTAAATAGGAGAGAGGATGAATAAGGGCTTTTGGTAAGGCACTAGCAACCCAGCGTCCAGCAGATTTTTAAGCTCCATCTGCATCTGTAACTCCTCAACCTTTGATTTTAGGTAGGGTTTGGAGCGGATGGGTTGAGCCTCCTCAACATCAATCGTATGAGTCCAACTCTTCATGTGTCCATAGTCGGTGTCATATTTAAAGAAAATGTCGCTGTAGGCCTCAAGCAGGGTGTGAATTTAACAAATCCAGCTGGATTTAGTTCATTGGAGATATGAACAGAAGGTAGGGTACATAAAGACTGATCAGCGGGTAAGCACATATCCGCCATAGATCCAATATAGAGAACTTACTTTATTTTCTCAAGGGGAATCAGCTTTCTTATTCCAATCTCTTGATGCTTTTTTACAACGATATCCTTCTTGGTGAGAATCCCTAGCAGGAGGTTGATAGGCCGTTGATAGGCAGGGTCTAGCACTCCTGGAAGAACTCTGGGCTACAAAGGATTAACTCCATCAATTCTAATTAGGTGCAGTAGGCACTTTTGTGAGACCTGCACGGCAATCTTCGTGTCAACTGTCCATTTTTCACCAGCCTTGATGACCACCTTTTCAGAAGCATAGAAAGGTATACCCTCCAGGGCGTCCACTGATTGAGGCAACATCTTGGTATGACATCCTGCGGTGGTATAATGTATGCATAAAGCGGAAGAGGGATACTTAACTGTGCAAACATAATTCTTTTTATCAAGCTCCTCATTGGTTAAAATCAGAGGGCCCTCGTAGTTAGTCAGAGAGAGGTACCCCTGCTTCATTTTGATAATCCCTTCATACTCGAGCATGAGATGGGTACCAATGAGTAGATCATAGGTATGGTCATTTAGGGCCACCACTGGATATAACAACACGAACTTCCCAAAATGGATGGGAAGAGAAGAGTACGCCCCAATGGCGCAGATGTTGTCTAGGCCTGCAGTCCCAAACTCTTGAGTGTAGTCAAATTGGGGGAAAGTTCAATCTTTTTGATGCGATTTGACAAAGCAGCGTTTAATGGTGACCCAGTGTCAAGGATAGACCTAACCCGCACTCCATTGACAACGACCTTCACTATGGTTAAGGTTCCACCCAATTTGGGGGAAAGCGAGAAAACTTCCTATAAACGGAGATTAGAGGCTAGATACTTGGTAGTCTCAGGGTATTTCTCCTGGATAGACTGCAGGCTATGAACACACTGGTTTGGTCAGATCAAGCTGGAAATAAGCTGCTCAGCGTCACTGGCAGTGTCAATAACCTCAAAACCCCATAACATTGGTGAAGATAAGTTTGGCGGGGGATCCTAGCCAAATTCACTCTTTTATGGTTCAACTTGTCAGGTATCTCCACTTCACCTGAGGCTCCTATGACATAGTGATTAACATAAATACAACCCTTCAGATTCGTCGTCAGAGGGATTAGTAATACGCGTCAAGGATTCCATCAGTTGGGAGGTAAGGCCAGGGATTCCCTTGTAGCAGGGGAGGTCCTTGGGGAGCTCATTTACCTGGGTAACTTTTAAGAAGATGCTGTAATTGTTGCGACACTATATTTAGCCTTTGAGGCAGGAGGTTTGGGCTTCCCCATGGCCACAGGCTTTGAGCTAGAGATTGGTGGAGGAGATGCAAAGGGGTAAAGAGATAAAGCCTTGTTGGGACGTGACAATTGAGACACTTTAGAAGGCCGCTCTAACGAAGGAGAAGAACAGGTCTAAGTGATAGCTAACTGCACCCACTGCACTTTGGGAGATGGAGATGGAGTAGAGCACTGCCCTGTCACTGCTAGTATCCTCTGCCTATCTTCACATGGGGGAGGAGCATCTCGTTGTAGCAGCTCCATGGGAGCAATTTTACAAAGGGAAATAGCCATAGAAGAGGCTGGAGGGGCTATAGTAGATTTTCGCCTTAGAGTTCCTTGTGCAGTATCACTTTCATAATAGTTTGCCATGGCTAACAAGGCCTCCTTGATAACCTATATTTTTTTAAAGGACCGCTTGATGGCAGAGATATGCATCACCAAAGAGAGATGAGACGCCAATCCAGCCAAAGCAGCGGCAATATCATCGTCTAGAGGGAGCATTTTGGTCAACAAGAGAGGTTGAGCTTTACTATAGAATTGCTCAAAAAAAGAGGTGATCAACTCTATCTTTCAGACTAGGGCACATAAAGGCCTGTTTTTTTCTTTGCAATCTCTGCGCTGATCCAAATCCTCAATAAAGCTTGTTTTACCTCGGCCCACAAGTTTTAAGGGTGTCCATATAAGGTACCATCACCGCTTGGGTGGTGTGGCTGAGGCAAGGAAAGATGTACTTAAATTTTGGGGATCAGTTGTCCCTTCCATAACCGCCTCATACACAAAAAGGAATGAGGCAATGTTACCCTTACCTGGGAAAACCTGTCTCAGAAAGGGGATTTGGCAACAACTGGAGCACCCTCATGAAAGGCTAACATACAAGCTGTTCAAGTGTTTTAAGCCGGACAGTGCACTGGCTAGCTGCTGGGATAAAGCATTTAGCCGGGAGTTGGAAGCAGTGGGGAGTTGTGAAGGTTATTTAACTCAACACCCTCCGTTTTTGATAATTATTTTGTGGTCTACTATCCTCTGTAGTGAGCACCACTTAGTAAAATTAGGCTTTTTGTTGGCTCGCTGGTTTGTTTTCACACTCAAATTACAACAATTATTTGCAGAAGAATTAGTTTCATAAATGTGGAATAAATATATTATAGGGGGTTAATTGACCACTTTATAATTAAAATATTAAAACTTCAACTAAAATAAATAATTGATTTTTGTAGTTCTTTATTAGTTGCAATAAGGGGTCAAGAAGCGAACCTTCTCAATATCTTGGTGATTAGTATTTAATTATGTCAAGGCTCAAAGTTCAGATTAGGCTATGCATGTCCAAATTAGGGAGTATGGGGATGCGACCTATCAGAGCTCTTGAGACTCGCCTCACTTTGACAGGACAGCCAATAAAGGCAATGGTAGTTAGGATAAATTCATGAGGGAAGGTTTTAATAAATTTTACCCAATCATGGATCGAGAAAATATTTGCACCTTGATATAACCCCTCCAGCCCTTTAAAAGAGGCCAGTATGAAGTGTAGGTTGAATTTAATTAGCTGTATGATGGTGAGGGACTTCCCAATGGCTCCCTTGATTCCGCCAATGATTTGGAGTAACCCTGCTACACGAACTTGTGCTATTTTCCTGTGTAGTATTAAATAAGGTATTGCCCCAATTTGAGGGGTTCCACCAAGAATTAGCCATGTACTTTTGGCCTGCTTTATTGTTATCTCATCTAAAACGCTCATTTCACAATATCCGACTTAAAATTGTCCAACATCAACCTCATGGATTATATTTTTAGTGCTTATAAGGCCATAATCATCCTGGGTAAATATATCATGTTTTTGAATATTGTAGCATTTTCTCCTGATGTATTGATAACCCCACAAGTTGTTCTCAATCAACCAGTACATTAATGTTTTCAGAAACACATTCCAGTAATCCTGTTTATGGTAGATTCTCAAAATCATATAACTTTTTGATTTTAGCAGTTGGTCTAAATAAACAAACGCTTTAACTTAATTATCTCCACCTTCATCAGGTAATCGCTCAGATTTCCAGAAGAACTCATATTTCACCATTCCTGTAATTTTAGTCCTGGAGCTATACAAGACTTAAATCTTACTTTTTCCATGGGGCGACATCTTCTACGTGTTATTGTTCCAGGGTTTATAGAGTAAACTTATGTTAACTATTATTTGCTATTCTAGTGAAATTGTAGTCATCGTTTTGTTCTCAACTTTATCCCACAGTTCTCAAGTATCTGCGCTTGAATTTCTATGATTTTCCTTATAATCTGCTTTTATTGGAATGGAATTATGCATCATTGCAAACTAAATTTACAAAAAAGTCATAATATCAACATAGGTTCTCCTATCTGCTAATATACTAGGTCAATGGTTGCCATAAAATTGTTAAGCTAAGGTATAAGAATGCATTTAGAAGAATATCTTCTCACGACTTCTGTTCCAATAAGAATTTCATAAAGTTTTGTTTTAAAATACTGGCAGGACCTGATATCACCAGCAATCCAAATCAAAGAGGCAATACACTATATGCCTAAAGGATGTTGTAGTATTCAGCCTGGTGGTTCCATATTCATTTTGGTGCTCCAAATATGAAGATTTCTTCATCCACTTTACCGATGTTGAGATTTTTACCCACATTACCCAACTTCATCATTTATGATCCATCTCTTTGACAACTAGGGAATTCATCATGATAGTGGATGTGGGAGTGAATTAACTATAGATGATAAATACTGATCAGAGAAATTTACTAGCAAATATTTATTGACTTCTGGATTTTGATCCACCAGATTGATAAATATTTGTCATGGATGATCCCCAACAATAAACAAGCAATTATGCTCTCAATTTTAAATTGATAATTCATTTATCTTGTAGAAATTATTGGAATTAGTCTCTGATGGACTAAGGGGTTTATGAAGCTGGGCGAGTGATGCCACCTAGGACAAATGCCTTTGAGTTAACCTTTTAGGATAACAATCTGATTTTTATGGGTAAGAAACCTATTACCTAAGCAGGTTATTACCTAGTAAGGGTGATTCAATGGGGTAGAGATAAAAGTTGTTTGGTAACATTAATCGTTTTAACCTAAAAGAGGTTGCGTTTGAGGTTAGGAGAAAAATCTGATTAACAAATAAGGAAGATAATTATTTGGCGCAACCATGGAGGGTTAATTCATTGATGACAGCTGCCATTTCTAGTCAGAGTGTCAACCAAAGAGTTGAGCGCCTAATTCCCTTATATTTCCTTTGGTTTTTCTTAATAAAACAGTTTATCATATAGAAAGATATCTACAAATACTTTAATAATTAAACTTTTTTGCTCTTGAGATATGAGTTGGAAGGATAGGATAACTTTTGTCTATTTTATTATTTCTCCATATAAACTGTGTGTCAAGAATAAAGAACCTCTGATACTAATCCTAGGTCAAATTTCACCGGCTGAAATATGGAAGAAGTCCCTACTATTTCTTTATAATTCAAGGTTAGGCCAACCACCAGATTAGTGTTGGACCTAATAATTAACTTGGCTTTCATAAATTTAATTAGAGTAATAGTCCACCATACTATTCCTTTCCTATTCAATAATTAATAATCAACTGTTCAAACATCGCACATACAAGGTACCTGGCAATTTAAACAAGGGAACCAAATAAAGTTTTATCCAGGAAGAGTAACTGACATCCATATTTTATCAATTAATGCTCCCAGATTTTAACATTTGGTGCTCACTAAAGGGAGTAGTTGAGTCAAAACCAAATTCTATAAGAAGATCACATTAACCAAATTTTACAAAAATGAACTACAAAAGCTTTGGATAGGACTAAAAACGATTAATAAGAAAGTGCTCAACTTGGCGTCAAAAGCCAATTTCATTTCATTTCACCGGAAGAATGGGTAACAAAGTTGAGAAAGAGGTCAAACAAGTTGGAAAATCAACAATGACCTTTTTGGAAAAGTCAACTTCTTGAAGCGCAAGGATGGTGAATTGATTTAAAAAGACTTGTTTCAGAGGGCCAAGTGAAAAGTAGATTGAGAACTCTTATGCCAATTAGTGAAGGTATAGCGTGACTTTCAAAGAATATAGAGGATCTGGAGAATCAAAATATGTGATTGCGTGCAATAAGAGGCGGAAGAAGCTGACAATAACACGCCTGAAACTTTAGTCAGGATAATGTCACCAACCAGAATACGTCTGGGTCATTTAAGGCATTTGGAAATGACCTATAAAGTTACTACCATGGTCAATTGAGACATTGGGCAGAAATCCCCTCCCAGTGGAACCACAGATGAATTTTAGCACACAAATTTACCCACGTTCTATCAGGATAACGCTCCTGCGGTTTTCCAGTTATTTGAAATGACAATGTTTGGATTCAGTGAACAACAAAAGGCAGTGACCGTCATAAAATTCCTGAACATTAATAGCCAGAATCTGGTGTTACCCATCTGAACAGAGATAATTAGTCCTAAAATGAGTCTAAGGAAGCCATAATGTTAGAGTTTGTAAGACCTATGCGATGTCTAATGCAAGAAGGAATTTATGGGCATTCAATTCCCAAAAGAAGGTACCCTAGCAGCTTTCATAGTCTGGTTCTACAAGTAATCACAGACCTTGGCCAGTGATAAAGTGCTAACATATTTTGATACATGAATTGAAATCTAAGTGGCGCTTTAACCTTACCTTTATTTACATTGTGCAATGGCATCAGCACTAGTGACACAGAAGTATAAATCTCAGATGGTGGATCATCTAAAGTTGTTGGGACTTACCTTTGAAGCACAGCACCTAAGTCTTTAAAGTAATTCATACTTCATGCCAAAATACATCAAGAATTTGTTGATACAAATAAGGAGCAATAAAATTGAGTTATGATGGGAAGCAAGTTAAAGGTACAAAAATAAGTGGACAGCTACAGATTAGCTGCCACAAATGAGGAAACTCGAACAAATAGCTGATCAATGTTGGAGCAAGAAGACAAAGGAGCAAGTAACTCTAGTTCAAGTGAAGGACAAAAAATCAGTCAGTTGTGTTGGAATCCTGACTTAGTGAAATGCTTTCAGGTGCTATTTTCACAGGATTCCAACAATACAACAGTTATAGGAGTATTAAATTTTGCGGTAGCTATTTAAATTAATTAAGAGGAATATTATAAACCACAAGAAGACTTGCTTTTTCAAATGATTTTATTAATTTTATAACTTGGGCATCAGGAAAAGACCCCTTTAATTAATGCCTCTTAGTATTTATGCCATTTTTGAGGTTAATAATGAGAATTGTGGGAATTCATATTAGGCAGGGTAGGTCTCAACTTGGCTTGATAATGCTTAAATTTAGATGTATGATTGACTTCTGGAATGACATAATCATAGGGGAGAAGCTTAATGTAATTCACTGTTAATTCTCGGCATATAGGCTTGATTCTGCTGAGTCAGTTTACACAGGGTATAAGCCATTGAGCAACCAAATTGGATGATATGAAGATTGCTGATTCTACTAATAAACTCAATAAACTTATATATGGAGCTATCACTCCTTATTTTGGACTTTATTAATATAAATCGCAGACTTATCTGCAATCACTTAACCACACAAAAAGATCCCTTTTCAATCCTCAATGTGACTCTTTATATCTCAGTTCCCCAAGCTGGAT
This sequence comes from Massospora cicadina, assembly GCA_022478985.1. Lineage (NCBI taxonomy): Eukaryota > Fungi > Entomophthoromycota > Entomophthoromycetes > Entomophthorales > Entomophthoraceae > Massospora > Massospora cicadina. The sequence goes on along the minus strand of JAKSZP010002140.1, from coordinate 545 downwards.
GCATCCTCAGCTTGGTAGTCTTCAATTCATCTTTCCTTTTCTAGAAACTCTCATTCATATCGAATCTCAGCATAAATCCTCTCAATTTGCCGAATGGTCATCATTTTAATTGATTATAATTCATATACCCTTTTTCCATAAATCTCAAGACTCGTCTCAATTCCCCCTTCAATCCGTTGGTATGGGTAGCATATTGTCCAGTCATACCAATTTCCTGACATTACCACCCCTTTGACTGGATGGTAGGCTCTTACTGTTTATATGCTCAGAGGAACTTTGCGTGGACTCAGTTGATTATATGACCCCCAGCAGGTTCCTTGATAGTGTAGACATCCATGCCAGTCTTCTCGATTATCTCAAATGGCCCAGCCTAGATGTTTGAGAGCTTTTTTCCACCCAGATCTGTGATGGCCATGGAATAAACCATGGTCCTCTACAGCTAACATTGGGAGTCCACTCCGTCTAATCTGATCAGCTGCCTGATCGCAAAGCTTCTTGGCCAAACTGGTGGAGTAGACTTCCATTTGCAGCTTGATCAATGTATT
>JAKSZP010002139.1:0-28354 GCA_022478985.1 Massospora cicadina | reverse complement strand
TAATACTTGAGTGTTTTAATACTATACTACTTTACTACTGTACCACTACTTTCGAGTATTTGAGTGTGTTTTTTATTAGAGTGAATTCTAGGGAATTTATAGGTGATTCAGCTGTCTAACCCTCAGTTGACACCTCTTTTGCTGAAACGGCAGCCGTTGCCATTAAATCACCCTTCCTCGTTTTGGCAGCAATGGTCTTCCCCATCATGACTAGGATTCCAATGTTAGACATCCTCAAGACCTCAAACAAAAGAGTCAGAAACGTATCATTAACGTTTTCCTCTCAATCCAAGTGAATCATTTATAATTGGCTAGCAACCAATTGATTCACTAGTTGCAGGTGGCATCACTCGCCTCGCAACTCATTAAACATTCCCAATCAGTTGGTGATGAAACCTGACCAATCCCAATTGGTACACCTGATAGTTAATTACTATCAGATGCCCTTATTTTGTCAGCCACTCCGCCTGATGAGATATTAGGTATTAATCCGGATTGATCCCCTAACAGATACAACCAGATAAATATCCTAAAATCCCCTAACATAGTTCCTCTGAAATTTGGGTCAACCAATTTCCAATTCACTTCGCCTTAGGGAATTTTTCCCCTAGCGATACCAGGTAATCTAGCAGGCTGGGAATATGGGCAAAAATCCCAACAACATCTTTCAACAATTTCAAAATCAACTTCACATGCATGCAAGGAGTTCTACAGCAAGTTGTATGCATCCAACCAGGCTAAAGCATAAACTAATTCCATATTGACATTCTTTAAAGCTCCTAAGAGCAATCCTGCTATCTCATTGATTCATCCAGTTACCTCTGTTGAGCTATCTGATGTGATAAGGTGCCTTCCAAGATGTAAATCTTCTGGCCAGATGGCATTCCATAAGAATTCTACTCTAAGAACTTTGATTTGATTTAAATTTCTCTCTCCATCTTATCAACTTATGCTTTCAAGAAGGTGTTGTATTACCTGACAGTGATGATAGCAATATAATAACACTATTTAAGAAGGACAATACTGAAAGATTAGAAAGCTGGAGTCCAATTGCACTGTCAAATACTGATCTAAAATTATTTTTTTTAAAATACTTGCATCACAACTTGGAAAGTTGGCCATAGATGCATTTTTTTAGTACTAGATGGGCCATAGGTGCATTAACTCCTAAACAATTTGGGTTTGTTTTTGGAAGATCTATATGAGATAATATCAATTCTGTTAAATTCTATTTCTGCTCAAGTTCACTTTCATGCAATTTAATTAATTTATGATTTTAAATTTATTACCGCCACCTGTCCACACTCTTTTACAATATGTCCTCAGATCAGCCACCTGCTGCTCCAATATGGGGTAGCGATGCTCCACCACCTAGCGTTTTCCGCCCTACAGGCAAATGCATTCACATGGGGTCAAATAGCCCACCATCTTCTTTCAGACATTTTGTCCCCCTCATGGGACTTAGTGCTCTACCCAGTGCACCCACCCTTCTCGCCCCCAACCTCTCACCCTCCCTTATTCCACAATCTGATTTTACCTAAAAGTTGACTATGGGCGTTTATTACCATATGCTGACAAGGCAATTATTGAAAAGGTCACCACTGCATTTGCGCCAACTGGCTTTATCAATTTACACCCATTTAAGGGCTACTTCAATATTGGCTTCCAGATAGAGGAGGATGCTGAAGCAGCAGCTTCTACTCCCCTTATTTATAAAAACACTCTCATACCAACTACCTGAATTTGCATCCTTACTGACACCACAATGGTGGTGTCCTTTGCATCCCTTCCTTCCCACCTCCCACCCCAAGTTTTGTACAAGCAGCTGATGGTGGGGCTTCTGGCATATGGATCTCAGCCCAATCTTGTCTTCACTGTTCCCTTTGGTGCAGAGTGCCTTGCTGCCCCTCATGCAACTGCCACCATTATCCCACACCACCCTGCCATAGCCCACCAAATCCCCCCATGCTCATATTGCAGCAGCACCTGAGCACTTTTTTGGGCTCAGGTGGATAATGGTCACTAAATTTGTCCCCTCTGTTTTAGACTTGACCATTCCAAAAAATCCTGCCCCCAAGCCACTTTCTATGATGCAGCTTTGAAGCCACATTCAGCGGGTTCTGAATGAAGCATTTTGCTGCCCCCCATCCACCCAACTTTCTCATTTGATAGGACAGAGTGGGAAATTGGCCTCCGCCAAATCAACCACCCACATTAACCCATTCAATTCTACTCCCACCAATCAGAGTCAGGCTTGGACCACTATTTTCTCCCAAGCAACCCATTCACCCACTACCACCCACCCAACTTCTAATGCCACTATTCTTGTAAACCAGAATTCATGGAACCAATTAGCTGAGATTGATGAATCAGGTAAAGTTATTATGAGTGAGCAAACTGCTTAACCTCTCAGCCAGTTCAATTATGGTCAAGCCAAATTTTCCTCTCTGATTTTGATGATACCCCACCCACCAAACATTTCACTCCTAAACCAATATCGTCCCCTACCAAAGTGACCACCAGCTTGCCTTAGCTGCAGTAGCCTCTCCCTATTTGCCCAAACCTATGCAAAGCAGTGGCCAAATCAGTGGCTCAATACCAACTAGGGCTTCCCACACTCTACTTCCCCCTCAATTTCCCCAAATCTCTCTGCAGCAATATCTCTAAATTATTGATAATGCTGAAGCTGCCATCATGCATGTTGCTAAACTAGCAGATTTTAACCCATCTGCTAAAATCACCCACCATAGTATCTCCAATTTTTCCCAACTTCCCAAAGTTACATTCAAGCTGAACTTCACTTAGCAGAATTTATTGAAGATGTCTACCGCGCTGGCCTTGATGAGGAGGTGGAGAACTCATACTACAATGTCATCCACCCATACTATGCTGATGCCCAGATGCCCTGGCTCTCCAATTTAATCCAACTCTCCAAATAATATGACATAGTTGGGGAAAACTCATCTGCAGACAAACCTCCTGACCCCCCTTCACCCTCAGCCATGGTGGGTTAGCAGTTTCTGAACCCCGCCTGGTTTTGGTGTTTTTGTTTTGTCTTCCTGGTCATTCTTGCAATTGGGTTGTTTTATTTTATTTTGGTTTTTGAGTTTTGGTACTGTACATCCCCTGGTCAGTGTACCTCAAATAAAATTTAAAATTTAAAATTATTATAAATTTTGTTGCTAATATTATCTGTGACCCCAAATCAACAGGTCTATAATGCTTTCTAGATCAAGAGAAAGCATATGATTGTGTAGATTGAGATTATGCAGAGATGGCAATGAAACATGCTCACCTTGACCCAAGGTTTATCTCTCAAGCAAAATGTTATTTATCTGTATTAACTATAAAGGTTATAAGCCATGGATTCATAACTGATGCCATTCAACCTTAACGTGGCTTTAAACATGGGGACCCTCTCAGCTCCCTTTTATACAACTTTTTACTGGATCTTTTGATAGTAGCGCTTAATAGCCAACTTGTCCAAAATGAAGTACAAAATTAATCTTCACTCAGATGTATGGCATTTTCTGATGACTGTGTTGTTGCATTATCATCAGCATCTGATGACAAAACAGTTGTGATGCTCTTTGAGAAATACACAAATGCTTTCCAAGAAAAGCTTAATATTAATAAATCTTTGATACTCCGTCCTGTAATTGTAAACTTAAGTTGCCTAAAGAAATGAAGGCAACAGAAGATCCAATTTTCACCTTGGTATCCTGCTTAAAAATACACAACTGATAAAAAATGAAAGATATTCTTCTTAGTGAATTTCAACTAAATTTAAGTCATGGGGAGACACTTAAACCCGTTTCATAGAAGAGTACAACTAGTAAATACTTTCATCTCATCTAGAATTCTTTATATTGCTCATATTGTCCCATTCTCCTCATTGTTTCATGTTAAACTAAGGTCTTTAGTTCAGCGCTGGATCTGGGGTACCACCCACTTATTAGTAATTATTGATGTACTTATGAGAAAGCGTTAAAATGGAGGAATGGGACTTCTGAATCCTCAAAAGCTTGTCAATGGTTTTTGAAAAGTTCTTATCCGCTGTTATCAATCATCCTGAGCAGTCAGAACAAGGTTATCATATTGCTTCAAGGCTGCTATTAGCATGTTCAATCAGTGTGAGAGTACCAACAAATCCAACATCATTATCCAAAATGGCTACTTGAGCATAATAATTCCAAAGTTCTTAAAATAGATTTTCTTCCATATTGGAAGGCATTTTTACACCATATGCCATCCAATAAGTGGCAACTAATAATGGAGCTTGGAAAATCATGGAAAGGTGGTGGCCCAAGACTAAAAATTTACACACTTTTATGTTCTGGAAAACTTGTACATACAACTATGTTATTAGAGTATTTATGTTGGGATTTTAACCAGATGAATCCTTTTGATAGTATCCAAATTAGGGGTTTTGGTTAGTCAGGCATAATTGCCAGCTAATTGCCTAGTTCAATACTATTTAATGTTATATATTTGATCAAGTTTAGGTTTGACAGAAGCTGCGTTTGCCACCAAAATGCCATCCAAAGGTCATTGTGGAAGTTTCCAGGAGAAAGCTGATGAATCCATTATAACTCATCCAAAATGGTTCCATCATCTAATTTAGAGCATCAGCGACTCATGCTGAGGATGCTTGAATTCTTATTTATTTATAAGTTTATATATAATTAACCAGTGACTTATGCTGAGGATGGATTGACCTAATATTAATTTGATGATCAGATGAGCAGATCTAAGAGGGAATTGCTATGAAGAGTTTATGATCTGATAGAGGTTTTGAAATCAAGAGGCCAATGGGTTTTCCAGCAGATGATTGGTCAAAGAGCACATGGGCGCAGTAGCCCTGAAAGTAGTATAAATAATCGTTCATTCCCTCCTAATAAACATCTCTCATTTGCCATCTTTCCTGTTTGTTTGGAGTAGCTTGGTGCAACTATAGTTGGAAAGGTGGCATAGGAGATCCCCAAAGGCATGGGTGATCACACCTGGAGTGGCCAGCGCTGCCAGATCCCATACCTCATCCTTATGAGAAACCAGTGGAAACCTGGACAGCTGGCTACCAGTGGTGAGCTGCATAGCCACCAACCCTAGGGGGTGCAGCGCGGGAGGTGCCATAGCCGCCCAAGAAGGGGGATGGACTCACTGGGGCATGCCCAGATTGGTTGGTGAAGGGTCACAAGGGTGGGGCAGCGCGGAAGTTCCTGAGCCATCTAGGAAGGGGGCAGGACTTGCCAGGGCACACGCTGAGAACGCCTGGGGCTAAAGGCAAAGCTGTTGGTAGTTAGTTAGTAGATTGGATGCAGGACTTATAAGGGTTGGTACACCAATGAAGGCAAAATAGCAAAGGGCCACCAGTCTTCATACTGGTTGGCATGGCACACTAGTGAAGCCCAAGGTCAATTTTGCAACAATCTAGAAGACCAGATTATTTAACTCAAGCTGATTGAACAATTAGAATTAAACTCAAGAGCAATTTTTTAAAATAAATGGGAGCATTGTATCAACCCTCTGCTATCATTTCATTACCAGACTGGTAATTGGAAAGTACTCTGTTTTATGTATTGCACTGCTAACAGAGAAAATTTATCCAAAGCAGCATGTGTCTTTTGTGAAGAATTTGACAACTTTGAACATAGGTTCTTCAAGTGTGAAAATGCAAGGACCATATGTAATCATGCTGACACTTTAGCTGAAATCACAGTGAATACAGATCAACAATTGCATTTTTGTAACTGGTTTTTCAAAGTGGAGTATCAGAAGTACCATCTATGGTCTGATCAATTACCTTCTCAGTGACCTTGAGGTTATACACTCATCTGTATTAGCATGCTTTCATCAGGATGCTATATCATCTAATAAGATTTTTAATTGATTCTATAAAAGCATCATAAACATTCTTAGAGGTGCTTTGTTTAGGCAGCACTTTGCTAGTCAGATTAAAAAGAAGATAAGCTCATGAGGTCTAATTCAATTTTTGGGTATCTTCTAAAAACTCAGACATGTCTTACTGTTCCATATCATTCCAGAAGCACTTCAGAATACCCCAAATGATGTACCACCTGTGTAAATCCTACCTGAGCCTACACTTTAATGATTTTTCATTCTTATCCCTTTACACCTAAAACCATTTTTTTTTCTTATTTTTTTATGTCAAGCAGTCTAAAGGGTCTCCTGGCCCCATGTTTTTGAATAAAACATATATACATACATACTTTTTAGTTTTATATATTTGACTATTGGACAATTATAAGCCTGATATTGTACTAAGAGTGGTTTGAACTTTAAAATAAATGACATCAGCCAAAAAACCCTGTTCAATTTTCAGTGGAACCTCACAAATTGGAATACCAATATTACCCCCAATTCTTGGCCAAATTGCCCTATGGCTAGTAGCAGAGTAACGCCAAACCTGCAGAAAAATCAGGGGAGTTGTTCTAGGGGTTTTCTCCATCCCCTCACTAAGCCAGTCCAAACACCTACCCCACAACCTCCTCCTTTTATAGCCTTGGAGAGGGTTACATCAGGTGAAAATATTTTCCAACCTTCTGATTGGTCTAAATAGATAAAATCCCTTCCTAATGGGTTCATCTTCCCAGCTGTCAACTCACCATCAGCCTTTCTATTGAAGTAAGGTTAATATTGAGAGATCTGATAGGTTAACAGCCCATATATACCTAATTTGGATGAGCTTAGCTTATAATAAATTTCTTGTCCAACTCACTTCAAGCCTCAATACAATTTAAAAACTAAGCAGTCTGATATCAAGAGGGTTTGCTTCTTGACCCACTCATTGCAACTAATAAAAACCTATAAAAATTAGTCATTTATTTTAGCCAAAGATTTCCTATTTTTAATTTTAAAAGTGGTCAATACCTCTATTATTATATATTGCAGTAGAGAACTAACTTCTCCTGCAAAATAAATTTTTGTAATTCAGGCATGAAAATGCACCAGCAAGCTAACCAAACTCTGAATTCCAATATAGACTAGCTGCCAGATTCCTGTGCTTTGCTACAGGTTATTAATTATCAGATGACTTAAATTGTTTTAGATTTTGTATTATAGATACCATCAACTAATGAGCAAATGCCATTAACCTATAAAATAAACAATATAATTACATTCACTTAGAAAACCCATTCTTAAAAGTAAAATATTTAGAGATAGCAGAAACTACTCTGATAGGCAAACACCTTATCATCCTATATTTTAATATCCATATCTTTATTAAATCTTTATAAAATAATATAATATTAATAGTAATAGAAAACAATATTTTATCCTAGATAGTATAGGTTTCAAACATTTTACAAACCAAACCCTCATCAGAGTGAACAAGCTTCACCATGCTAGGCAACCACCCTAATTTCATTTTTTATTTTTTTATCTCCATCTTTTTATTTCTTTTTTCTACAAAATAGTAATAGAAAAAGGGAGGAATAAGCTATGTCTTAGCCAGTTTAGGGTATAGACCTGATACAAACTAAACCTGCATCAGAGTAGTAACAGGTTACACCCTGCTAGATAACCACCATAACTTTTTTTTATTTTTTTAAAAAAATTTAAACCCTTTTAAAAAGTATTAAGATATGAAGGGAGGAAATGATATTTTGCCCTATAATTATAGGTTTTAACCTATTTTGAACCAAACCTGCATCAGATTGGTAGCATGATATACCCTGTTAAGCTAACAACCCTTGTAAAGCATACCTATAAATCATTGGTTAAGAAATAAAAACAAACTTCTAGCTGATACTATCATTTAAAATGTTCACTCCTTACTAAAGAATAGATACTTTATCTAGCTTACTATGTGGTCTTTAGTAAATATTTATAAACTAATAACTGGATTATTAGAGTTTTAAATTTAAAGCTTATGTGATTTAAAAGATAAAAAATTAGTGTTTATATAAATTTAATGTTTTTTTTATATTTATGGTTAAAAATTTATTTTAAAAAGAATCTATCTTTTTGTGAGCTTAACCCTTAAGAGGCATATAGATACCAAATTTTGTGTAATAGGTTTTATATTAGGAAAGCTATCTTTGATATGATTTACAAATTTAAATTTTTATAAAAGACATTTATTACTTAATAAAAACAGGTGTCAAATATATAAAGTGAATAATTTTAAAATAGTCTCTTAGTAGGTATCAATAAACTAAAAAGTCCCTCCATTTCAAATTTTAAATCTAAGCTTATGTTTTTTAGGATAAATAAAAATTAACTTATATAAATAAAATTTTATAGTTTTTTTTTAATTTTTTATAGTTTAATTAAGCCCAAAATCCTCTACCTACTCCATGATCTTAAACTCAAGCTGCATATACATAGCAAATCCGTTAACATAGGTTTGTTGGTTTAATAAAAATAATTTCTGTATATATGTTTTTGAAATTTGAATTGTTTATAATAGAACTTTGTTAAAAGAAATGTAGAACTGCTTTTTCACATAAAAAACCTAGAAATAAATGGTTTCTTAAATGAGTTACAAATTCAGAGAAGAAAATCCATGTCAAATAAAAAATTCTAGCTTTTTTTGGTTTAAGAGAAACCTTGATTAATTGTGTCTTATATATATATCAGAAGATACTTTTGCAATTTTTGTTGCTAAAATTGAGTTTGAAAAATTTTCTATATACTTGATATTCTATACACAAGCTGCACATGCATATAAAATTTCATAAATATATATAGGTTTTCTGAGTTTTTTAGAATAATTTTTTGAAAATTTTCTCAAATTTGAATCATTTTATAGTACTCAATTTAATAAAGTAAGTTCTAAACTGCTTTTACATATTAAAATACTTAAAAAATCCTATAGTAAAAGATTTCTTAGTGGATCTACAAATTTTTTGAATAGAACCTCCATGCTAACTTTCAAATATTCTAGCTGTTGTGGTTTAAAAGAAATCTTGATTAATAGTGTCTTTTATATATAATATAGATAAAACTTGATTATATATTAGCTTATAGATGTAATCATTTAAATTGATACTGTGCTTAATATATCATACTTGTGTTAGAGACTATAACATCATTTTATATAGAGTTTGCAGTAATACCTTTGCTACCTGTATAATAATAATAAAAATTTATGACTATATTATGCGCTATGATTTAAAGTAAACTAGCATTCTATCTATTATAACTTATATAAAGTATTTAAACCAAATAGAATCTTTTTAATTAATATAATAAATAATCTTACTAAAACATCATTGTATCAAAAGATACAATAGGTATTCAAAATATACCTAATCTTGCTTATAACTATGATATAATGATTTATCTAAAATGAATTAAAAAATTAATAAGATAACTTTAACTATATAATTAGTAAATTAAGGATATTTTTAATTAATTTTTAAATAAGAATTTGGGATGCAAATGCATATCTGAAGTATGCCATCCTTTCTTCTTCCATTCTTCTAAACTACTTGAATGAGGAACTACTATTGGGGTTGTATAGAACCTAGAATGTGGATCCATCCGTTCTAATCTATCACGATCAATATAATAATCAGACCGAGGATTATTTGAACTGGAAGGAATAGGTATACATTCCTGTGTTTTATGTTCAGAGCGTGGATTACTTGAGCCAGAAGATCCAGCGGTACATTCTTGCTGATTGTGGTCTTTGTTTGAAGTTTCCTCTGAATCTTCATTGATAATACTATGGGACTCATTATCTTCTTCATTATCAGATAATTCTTCAGGGTCCTCAATCAAGGTAATGTTTGGAGGATTAAATGACTCAAGTATAAAAGGATCAATCAAGAAACAAAGCATATTGAGCGCCCCATTGATACTTATCCCTAAAAACATCCAAGACCCTATCAAGTTAGACTTTTTACCATAAATTGAGATATGCATATCAGAAACAAGACATCCGATATGACATATGAAACAAGCCAAAGGATAGAGTGATCTGATGAGTTAGATTAATTCATAATGCACCTACACTCTAAGAACAAGAGTCCGTGAGAGAGGATCCTGTGCACCAATGAGAAGCTGAGACTCAGGGTCAGTAGGGACTGCATCTGGCTCAGTACGGTATTGTTTCAACATTATAGCTAATGGTATATAAAGGCAATATATCATAAAAGGATAGTTGGTGGTATAGAGAACTAACACCTTCATATACTCATAGAAATCTCCTTTTGCCTTGAAAGAGCAAAATGAAGTAAGTCCAGCACCATAAGCACCACATGCTATAAAAATTAGACTTGTAGGATTTTTTCTTACCAAACGGAATTAAGTCAACAATTAGAGCAGCTATAAAAGGAAAGATATATAATGAATACGTAAACCTGTCACTTGGGATAGTTTCACATAAATATGTCTTATGAAGGTTCAACGCTATTGCAAAATTGAGATAAGTGTTGACATGAAAAAGAAAGTAGAAGAAGAATCCTAGAAATGCGCATCCAGCCTGGTCATCAACATAATTGAAGATATTATTCAGGTGTCGAAGGATATCCACAAAAGCGATTGCCATCTGAATCTTGAGAGTTACACGACTAACAAATATTGGCTTTGTAATTCCTTATATTAGCTTAATTAAAGACGCGACTTACTTAGCCATATGATGTAAAAGAAAACCACAGATGCACAGACTAAGCTTATCAAGTTTGTAACATGAAATTCTGTTGTAGTGAATTTAAAAAAATAATCTCCCATTAGGAATAAATTAAAATATTTAAGGGCAGTTTATTTTTATAGTATGAATGAGCCTATATGATCCATAATCAAAGTGTTAATTCCAAATTTAACCACCTTATTAACTAAAGGCCCTTGGCTAAACAAAGCTAACTGATACACAAGTATACTTATTAAATAAAACTGTCCTAAATGGGTAAAGTGGCAAAAAATCAAAAACTTTAAGTATCCATTCAATTAAAATAAGTTCTTGCATTGTAAATTAGTTATTAGGAGTTCAAAGGTAAAATAAAACATCTAACCCTTATACAGATCATTTTAGCTACTTCAATATTTAAAATGTACTGAAAAGCTAAGGATATATCTACTTTCAATTTATACAATATCCATGAGTGGATACAATTGCGTACTATATTTTATAACGTCTGTGTAATTGATATTGAATGACAAGGATATTTAGTAAGTTTGACTATCATCGAAATAAGAAACAAGGATCTATACTGATCCGCCAATCTAGTTTAATCCACTGATACATTTTCTATTTTTGATTACTTTTTTCAACCTTTTATTTTAGTATTGAATTTTAGTTTATCCAATTAACCGACTTTGAAAAAGAAGGAGGTTCTCAATTCGACCTGTATATATTTTTTTGTTTTTTTCTATATTTGTTCGCGCATAACTCTGAAAATACTGGACCGATTTGGATGATCATCTCCAAAAATCGAGGATGCTCCAACTTAGGTCCCATTTTACTTTTGTAAGTATTGGTCCAGTTCTGACCATTAATTTAGTGAGTATATCAAAATGGACTCGGAAGAGATGGATTTCAATTGTGGTTATGTTCATCTCTGGATAAACTTTATTCCGGCATTGGTGAAGCGATAGCTTCGAAGCAACTTTTATGTCCTACGGCTGAGGGGTATATTCAAAATCCAGGCAAGTATGAGATCATAGCAGGATGAGTTTAAATCATTATAGTTGGCTATCATTTTGCATATTTTGACCAATAAAATCAACTAAATTTGATAATCTGAATTATTTTAGATGGCGAACAGTAAATTTAGCATAGATTGACCAATAAAATTAACTGAATTTTATAAAATGAATTACTGGAGATGGCAATCAGTGAATTTAGCATAGATTGAGCAATAAAATCAACTAAATTTAATAAAATATATTATTCTTATAATTGTTTATGTGATACTATATATGATATATATACAATAAGTTTTATTTTTATAGAGAAATAATGAGTGTCAAAAAGGATATATAATATAGGGATTTTTTAGTAAAATTGGAAAAAAGATCTACTTTTAGAATGCACTAATTTTTTTGGGAAAAAAGAACCTTCTTCAAAACAAATTTGGGAAAAAAGAACCACCTAAAAAAAGGCACTAAAAAGTATAAAATAATCAAGAAATTATGCCTCCTCAATAAAACCCTTTTTGAAGTCAGTGTCATATTTTAACTGACTTATAATAGCATTTATAATATATATATACTCACCACTGTATATTTTAAGTTGCTTATAGTTTACACTTGGACCCAATCCAGACATAAGATATAATTTGTATTTGTGAGAAAAATTATATAAGTCAGGTTGGAAGATTATGCCAACTTCAAAAGGGTTTTATTGAGGAGGCATAATTTCTTAATTATACATACTTTTTAGTGCCTTTTTTATTATATAGAGAGCTTCAAATATAAACCAACTCTGTTCAGGTGACTCATAAAGATTGCTAAACTGCAGAAATATCTGACAACTTTGGTACTAAATGCATCTCCTGTCATAGATAGTAATTTCTCTATCCACACTACAATACTCAGTTGACAAAAATTGAGCTTTGCCTTATAGTGCACATAGGAGATGTTTTAACTGTTTAAATTTGGCTAGTTTAAATCAACTACGAGAAACAAATGGATTTAGAATACTGCTAATGACTCACCATTTACGTAACAGCAAATCCTTAGTTAAAACTAACTGGTCTTAAAACAGTTGTGAGGGATAATCTAGTTTATTCGAGGTAGGAGGACCCTGAGGTAATAATCTATTGTTTTTATAAAGCCACCAAGCGGAGTTACCTGGTGTCGCTCGGGTTTATATTTAAGCTCACACTGACAGCCTAAAGGCTGTGCCAGCACTACGTTTGAGCCACTCGGACTAACAGCTTCGCTGTTGCCCTCGTGGCTGATGAGCTGGTTATCCTGACTACAAAATAATCTACTTAAAACTCTAACTGATTTTTGTTTAGTTTCAATTGAGCAATTTGGTGAATTATTCAATAATATTTGCCAATTCTCACCCACTTACCTTATGATTGAATTATCAGACTTAAAGATTGCAGATGTCAGTCAGTACGGCAGTAAATGTTTTAAGTTTTATTCGAAGTGGGCCGACCTGGGGACGATACCGCACCGATTAAGGGAATCGAAGAAATGAGAAAGGAGGATAAAACCCGGAAACCTTCTGTGTGCGGCATATTATAGGCCAGGAACTCCATGGGCCGCCTTTGCTATTCGCTATCTCGGTTCGGGGCATTGGTGCGCAACGCCAACACGGTCATAATCGTCCCCTACCCAAAGTTCATCTACCGGGATCGAACTCGGGGATGCAGTGGTAGAGGACCAAAATAATTACTTATCGAATTAGCTAAAACATCAACCATTTACCTGAAACCATTGAGCAGCCCATTGAATCAACCTAATCTACTAACAACCACTCAATCAAAACCAATTGAACTTTTAAATCAACCAACGACCAAAATCACCAACTATTTACCAAAACCAATTACTTATCGAATCAACCAATCACTAACTGCTTTATTAAAACCGTTAAGCTTATTTTTTTTTTGTAGTACTAGACCGTTAAGCTTATTAATCAACCCAAAACCACCAACCGCTCGCCAAAACCATTTAAAATATCGAATCAACCGAATATCAAACTGCTCAGCCGTAAAAATATAGATTACCGTCAAAAACATATAAAATCTTCACTTGTTACATATAAAACTTTTTGTTTTATAAAAAAATAAAAAAATGTTCTTATTGCATATCTACAGTGTCTATTGGATATCTATGTAAATTTTCATCTTTCTAGGCCTTGTCATTGTTGAGATACAGTGATGAGTGAGTGAATGAATGAGTGAGTGGACTTTCATATATAAATATATATATATATATATAGTAAATTTGAAAATGAAATTTAAGCAGAAAACGTTATTAGTCTCAAAACATTACTAAGATGAAGTTTCATGACTAAAAATTAATCCACTTAATCCAGTTACACTTGTAAACCATTTAAATATCCACATATAAAGAAATTATTCGAGGTGGGTCGACCTTAGGACAAATATATCAACACCAAGAATGTTTTCTAGCCAGTACAGGTATCGAACTCAAAACCTACACTAGGGGTGGAAGCAGTTTTACCCGCTCGGCTAACCACCATTTTAAAATTCCATATATATATATATATATATATGAATATTTCTTTGTTTGTCCCATATGCATTCCTATACCATTCATTCAATTGTGATGAAACTTTGGTGAGATGGTATGTGCATGCCCGCAAAAATTTCTGAATTTTAAAAATTATTATTTTCATAGTAAAATAAAAAGGTTTATATGCAAGATATGAAAGCACTTATGTTCTCAATGGTATTCACTATATTGTTACAGCTGAGCGATTTTGTATTTGGTTGATTTGATAGTTTCAATAGTTTTCATAAAGCGGTTGGTTTTAGGTTGATTAATCTATCTTCTATCTTCTATATTAACAAAACCAAGTGTGTATGTGTGTGCACAATGCCCAGCCAAAACTACAGCATGTAGAGCTTTGAAAATTTGTATATAGGTGGATGGGAGGGGGTCCATGTGCACCTCGAAGCTGTATTTAATTTTCATAATAAAATAAAAAGTTTTATATATAAGAAGTGAAAATTTTATACATTTTTATTGAAAATCAATATATTTTTATGGCTGATTAATTTGATATTTGGTTGATTTGATAGTTTAAATGATTTTGCCAAGTGGTTGGTAATTTGGGTTGATTAATAAGTTTGATGATTTTAGTAAGTAGTTAGTGATTGGTTGATCCAATAAGTTGATTGGTTATGGCTGGGTTGTTGGATTTTGATTGATTCGATGGGCTCAATGGTTTCAGCCTCAAAGATTTGTATTCTAGGCTTCCTCTGACCTTTTTGAGTTGTGGAATATTTTAAAAGTAGATCCCAGCCTCAGATTTTTGGATAGGATGACGTTCATTGATTCAAGTCATCAAAGGTTAGTACCAATAAGGGTGGTTAGCCTAGCAGGGTAAGCCCTTCTTCCACTCTAGTGCAGGTTTTGTTCAACACAGGTTCAAAACCTGTACTGGCTAGGACAGACATAATTTCCTCCAACCCCTCTTATTCTTATTATTTAATTACTGATATAGAGTTAAAAAAGGAATATTTAGTTGGTTGTTATATAGGCCAGTTCCTGCTACTGCTGAATCTTTAAAAAAGTTTAGTACTGATAGCAGTAGGTTATTCTTTATAGAAATATTAATAATAAATTTACTCAATATCCAGATATTTAGCTTAATTGAGTATTTTTATTTAACTGAGGTAAGCCAACCAGGGGATGGATATTTTCAAATATATGTAAAACTAAGGAAATAACCAACAAATATAAAATTGGGCACCCCAGGGTACTCAAGTTACCCCTGTTGCAAGCGGGACTGCCAGGTATGGGGGGTTGGTGCACTACTCTGAGGGGGTTTCCCCTGCTATGGAACAGGTGTGAAGGAAAGGGTCTGTGTGGAGGAACCAGAGTGGGAACCATGATTCTATGAGTGCTTTTTGCCTTGGTCTCATATATCCATAGAGCCAGGCTTGGAAGTGCTCCAGTAAGTGGATATAGAATCCGTTAATAACCCCATAAATGGTTGGGACCATACTCTTGAACACATCTAATGCAATTGTGTGGATTGTCCACATTGCAATGGATATTATTAGGGAACAGAGGGTAGATGGGATTAGTGACTTAATCTGGAGTGTGAAGATGCTCTTTGATATTGAGAATTTTTGTTTGTTTTGGATCTTAAGCAGGCATACAACTTCCTGCCATATAGCTTTGGTTGGGGGGCATGTTTCTAGGTGGTGATATAAGGATCCCTCCCCTCCACATACTGCACATGTTTTGTGGAGGGAGTTGGAATGGTCTGCCATCCTATAGGTCCTTCTCAGACAGCGCCAGGCATTTGCTCTTATCCTCAGCTGTAGGAGTGGGTGGTGAGTCATTTTCCACATTGCCTTCTGTGTGGTTAAATCATAGAGAATGTCCAACATATCTAGGTATTCTATCCTAGCTATACTTGGGGTTGTTGCGAGCATATCCCTCTGGGGGTGGTTTTCTGGGTTTCTTAATTTGAATTGGGGGCTGGGTCATCCCCTTCCCTGTATAGTACCCATGTTCTCTATGGTCCATCCCATATGGCGGATAGTTCAGAGGATATGTTTGAAATGAGGGGAGGTTCCATGTGGACCCATTGCATTAGGGTGCTTGGCAAGGTATGAAAGTAGTCTGGGTGGACTATGTGGGTTGGTTAATTTGAGTGCCTGTGCAAAGTTAGTCCTTGCTGCTCTGGACCAATGTTGTTGTGGAAGGTCTGGGGCAAGGATTTCCTTTATCCAGGTACCTAGGATGTGATTGGTGTGGCTCTCAAAATCTATTAGTCCCATGCCTCTGCTTGAGCATGGTCCAGATAGTATTTCCATCTGTATAGGAGGGTGTGAGCCAGGCCACAGCCAGCCCTGGATAAGTGCGCAGATTGAGGTTATAAAGGTAGGTGAGAAGGCTATCACATGGGCCTGGTACCACAGTATTGGGAGGATGAGCAAGTTAGCAACTGTAACTCATCCTGTTAGTCCTGAGGTTCTTCCCTTGAGGGAGGTAACACGTTTGGATACCCATTGTAACAGGTTACTTTCCATTGTCTCATTAGCATATCCCCCTGATTCTAGCCAGATTCCAAGGTGTCGGAAAGGAGTGGTGGTGAGAGGTGTTGCAAAGGGTAAAATGGTTGGGTTTTTTCTTTGCATGTTGGTATGAGGTTCTGATGTTGTGGCCTAATTGTTTGTGTATTTGCCTAAGAGGATGATTTCTGTCTTCCTTTTGTTGAGCGATGCAATGCTCACCTTGGAGTATTCCTCTAGAGTGCATTCCAGCTGTCAGGCATCTTCATTGTTTGCTATACCTGCTACACAGTCATCTGCAAAGGCCAGTATCTTGACTGTTGGTTGTCCTTGTGCGGTTATCCTCATGAGACGTGAGTGAGTTAATCAGAGGAGTAGGTCAAAGCTGAAATTGTATAGCAGTGGGCTGAGGGGATCCCCTTGTTTGAGCCCTCTGTGTGGTTTAATCTTGTTTGTTAGGAATCCAGGGCCGCATACAGCCATGGTTGCAGATTCTGTTAGAAGCATCGCCCATTTTATAAAGCTTGGTGGGAGTTTGAAGGCATGTAGGCATTCTTTTAGGTATGGCCAGCTAACTCGGTCATATGCCTTTTCCTGATCCAAGAAGACCAGGGCACCAGTTGCTTTGGATTGGCAAATGTTTGCAACAGGGTGAATGTTGTTCCAGATTGAACGCCCTGGTATAAACCCAAACTGGTTGGGTGATAGGACGTCAGATGCAATTGCATCTAATCTAGCTGCTAAAATTTTTGTTAGAATTTGTGTCAGTGTTGGAGAGTGCAATTGGGCGCCAGTTGGCCAGGTCCAACTTGTCACCCTTTTTATACAAGGTTATAACGTAGGAAACATGGCCTCCTGGTAATAGGCGTGTTTCCAATAAGCTCTGGTTCTTAGGCGCCAATAGGAGGGGGGCAATTTGTTGAAAATATTTTTTGTAAAATTTGTAGAGTATCCCATCAGGCCCTGGGCATTTCCTACATGGTGCACCGTGAATTGTCTCCCAAAGCTCCTCCCATGTAATAAGATATAGTATATTGTAATTTGGTGGTGTAGTTTGTATCTTGGCAGTTTGTATAAATTCTTTAATTTTTTGTTAATCTGTTGGCGTTTCACAATATAATTTGGTGTAATAGCGGTGTACTTCCGCCTTGACCTCCTCAGGGTCAGTTGCCATGGTGCCATTGGTCTTGCGGACCTGTGTGCATGTGGGCTGGTTTCCGCAGGAGTGGAATTGGTGGAAAAAGTATGTTGAACAGGTTTCACCTTCCTTTATAAACTTACCTTTGTTTGATACTTTGATTCTGTGTTGGTGTTTGAAGATGAGATTGTTAAGTTGGGCAGAAATTTCTGCCCATTTTCATCCCCAATTGGGGCTATAGCCAGATCTCAGAGTATTTATTTCCAGGTGGTCTAGTTCTGCCAAGGTACGCTTGATTATGGCCATGTCCGCGGTGTACTTATGTGATGCAATATGTCAGGTTTTGTTGATTAAATCCTTTTTGAAATTTTCCCATGTTCCAATGGGATCCAAAGTGAATGGGGTTGTAATTGTGGGTTCATAGCCTTGTTTTCAACCTAGTTGGATATCTTGGGCAATTTTATGTTTTCTGGGTGAAGCTTTCTCCAAGGCAACACCTGTGTGTGGGATTGGGTTGGCGCTAACTGCACCATAACTAATTGGTGGTCAGAAAAATTGATCTTTTTTGTCATAAATTTGGAGATTCTTGAGCGGTGGGATTGCGGGATGAAGATGTGGTCAATGCAACTCATCAATATGAGCACTCCCTCATGTATGTTGGGCCACATCATGTGGGGAAGGAGTGGTGAACTGGGGGGAAGAGCATCCTGTAAGCCAAGAGATGCCTTCATTGTGCAGAATTCAATGTGTCCAGGTGGTTATCCCCTGGGATTAGGCCATCAATCTGTATCAGGGTTATCCCAGCAGTTGAAATCGCCTAACATAATGGTATCGGTGGGAGGGTGAGAGCAGGAATGTTTTCAAAAAATTGCTTTCTCTCAGGTGCAATGCACGGTGCATATATACATGCTATCAAAATTTTTCCTCTTGGCATGTGATTGTTGCTACCAGGACTCGACCATGCAAGTGTGATGACAAATTTGTAATTTTAAATTTTTTGCTGTTTTGGATGATCACCCCACAGTGAAAAGTTTATACTGATTGTGATGGTGTAACCCTGGTTGACCAGGATTCTTCTTCTCCTTGTAGACAGTGGGTTTCTTGGATGGCCAAGATGTCTACAAGAGGTTTTTGCAGGAATGCCAGCTTTTTGGCTTGGGATGTATGAGCTCTGGCTTCCGTGATGTTTAGCATCCCTATTGACACTGAGGTGCCTGTGGCGCCTCAGGAGCGGTTAGGAGGGCCCTCTGGCCCAATCCCACCACAGCTCATTTTGGCCATGCTCCGCATCTGTACTCCAACTCTTTCACTGCCATTGTTAGTTCCTTTGATCTGACCCAATGATTCAATGGAATTGCAGTTTTTTGCATTTGCATCAACTTTTTCTGCACAGGTCTCATGTTGATTTGATGCGGGTTGTTGATTGGATTTTGAATTTTTGAGGTTCAACTTTGGTGAATTGTGCACCGCATTTTCACCCAAATTGCAGTTACATTGTTCCTCAATATGTGCATGACTGATGTCGCTTTGTAACTCAGTCAGGTTACTAAGAAAATTTTCGACCTGGGCATATTATTCTGATTGGTTAGTTTGGTGAATATCCAAAATATCCTCCCAAACCTTTCCAGGGTTAATGGCAGACTCCACATGTGCTGCTGCTTCAGCTGCTGCTCACTTGTGGGCTTTTTGTGCCACTCTATGTTGTTTGCTTGTAACTGGGTCCACGATAGAGTATAGTCCATCTTCACCCCAGCGGAATGGGTGGTGACCATCAGTCATTTTGGAAAAGTTTTCATTATCTTTGTCCATTGCTTCCTCACAATAGTCATTTTCCATTAAGCCCTCTTTCACAGGGCATGCGTGTTCCTTGTGGCCCAGTGAGCCACAGTGGTTGCAAATGGGCGGTGCACGTTCCAGTGTAACTCAGAACGTGGCTGACTGGCCCCCATCTTCAAAGTAAAATTCTGCTGTGCAGGGAATTCTGGATAAGTCCTCTTCCACTTCTGGGAAGGGATTGATTACAGTGATAGCTTTGCCCATGCACAGGTTGGGCATCAGGCGAAATTGCTATAATTTGAGTTGCTGAATTTCTCTATAGGCGATGAGACCTTTGCAGAGCTCCTCCTCAATTACCTTATGAGGAAGGTTGGTGGGGAGCGAGTCAAAAGAGATGAACAAAGTTTTTGCTTTGTTCTATCTGGTGCGCGTAGTGCACACATTTTTTTTGCCCTCAGGGAGGGCAATTTCCACACTTACTTTTGCTGCAGCATCAGCTTCATCAGCTGTTTTGAAACCAATATTAATCCAGCCACAGCCCATGTTGTTGGTGGCTACATACACCGCGTGAGGGAAAAGTGAGGGCTGTGCCTCACATGTTTTCTCCCACAGGGCCAGTGACTCATCCCCAAGGAAGAGTCTGATCCCATGTTCCACCTTTGATAAGGGTTGGTTGAACTGAATGTACATATACTGCGCATGCTTTACAGTGAATTAATAAACCCAGATGGTGTCTGAGTTTGCAATTTCTTTGCAGATTGGGTTCCTGGTCCCCCTCCAGGGCGTTTCTTGCCCTTAGTTGCACCATTAAGTGCACCACTCGCCACAACGCTTGCCCATGTTGTATTATTATTATTGATAAAGTTGCCCATCTTTTCTGTGTGTAATTATCCAAATTTGCTGTTCAAATCAAATTGTAGTAACTAAAGTAATTGTTATAATAAAAAGCTTTTTTTAATTGAGTATTTTTGATATTGATATTAAATAAAAAGTGTGGTGATTAAACTAAAGCTTATTGAATACTTTAGGCTCTTTAATAATAATATTTGAGATACTTTCTAAATTTCTTAAAAATCTATTGGGTAAAAAAGTATCCCCAGAATTATCAGGTGCCCCAATTTTCATGGCATTATCTAAGGATATGATTGTTTTATTAGTATTTCCAATGATTAGATTCCTAAAAATCTTTTGAGAGCTTTAAGTTTGTATTCTCTTGTGTAGGCTCTGTTAAAAATTAATGTCAGACAAATAGCTGTTCACTAGTAAGTAAGAATAGTTTTGAGAAGAATAGCTTTGATTTTCTTAGTACTAAAGGCCTATCCAATTCTTGGTGAGATCTAGCCTCTTGGAGTAATACAATTACTCCCACTCCTCATCCAAATAGGCCTATAGTTAGTAGCAAGGTTATGCCAAATTGTCAGCAGAATCAGGGGAGCCATTCAGAGGTCTCCCCACATCCTACCTCCAATTTAGTTTAAACTCCAATGTGAAGACTGGCCCATTTTATAGACTTGGAGGGGGTCCCACCAGATAAAATTATTTTTTTACCCAATGATTAGGTAAAATATAAAATTGTTGCCTCACAGATATATTTTACCTGTAACCAACTTTCCATTGGCTGTTCCATCTAAGTGATATAAGTCTCAAAAGCTTAAATATGCTAAAACTTATTATTCCCTAATTTAAATATTTCTAGCCCAATTCAGAATTCACATTAATTTCTTTTTGAACCTCAATATAGTTTAAATACTAAGAAGCAAGATATCAAGAGGGTTCACTTTTAATCCTCTTGTGGCAATATAATAAAAACCTCATAAAAATTCAGCTTTTTAAGTATTTTTAGTATTATATATATTTAATATAATTAGTATAATATCCCTCTAATTTTATTTTGGCAGTTGAGAATAATACTTCTCATGAGATTTTATTAAAATCAGGTTCTACAAAGCACCTGCAAGCATACCCCAAACCCTGATTACAACAATCAAATCATTTGAGATAATATCATATTTGCTTAACAGTTTAGCTTATATATTAGAACCTTCAACCGTTTCTTCACACAAAGTTGGTCTACAAGATGTATCAGTTGTGTAATTTTTACCAAAAATCAGATCACCATAGTTGGAACAAAAGTTGTTGGTGTTAAAAGCTATACTTTGCTTCCAGTCAATTTTAGGATTAAGCATGATAGTTTTTAGGCCTTGGGCTAACAACCAAACTAGAAGCATATGTAAGGGATGATATGTCTACTTCCTCCAAAGTTGAATTAATATGGTATTTTTCAAACATTTCAGATTTAGGTAGAGAAAAATCAATCAACTCCTCATTCTTGAAGATGATAAGGTTAGTGCTAACCTTTCTAAGGTTGAAAAAATCAATACCAGTATTATATTTTAAATTTATCTGATGTAGGCTGACATGGGGACAATACCGCACCAATCAAGGGGAGATCAAATTATTGGAAAAGGAGGATAAACCTGGTAAACCTCCATGTGCAGAGCTCTGATAGACCAGGAGCTCTGTTGGGCCATGGGGAGCAACTTTAACCCATGCCTGTAATTAGTCAGGACTCTGAAGCCCCAGCAAGCTAATAGGCCATTAAGGCCTTAAGTAAACTAAAAAAGGAAAAGAATTTGTGAGAAATGAAAGTATATTGAAATGATTCTTGAGGTATTTATAGGACCTCAATGGATTAAAAAACGGTTTAAATCAGAATAGCAAAATAGTCAGCATGGGATTCCAATTTTGAGATAAACAAATATTATAAACAGTATTATAAAGGAGTGGGAGCATCCTCAGCATAATTTGCTGGTGCTCCCAAAAGGGGTTAATTGATTGGGTTGACATTGGATGGTAATTTCCCACAGCCTGATTGATTGTTCAGCATCTTCAGCATTAGTTGCTAGTGCCAAATTTACAATTATTAAATTATTTTGACAATTGGGGTTAATCCCTGATACTTCAGATTAGGCTTACCTCAAGTTAATGGGGAGCCCAATCTGACATCCGCCCATAGGTGGGTCATGACCCCTAGTCAGGGCTTCCCCTAATAAAGGTAGAACCCTAATATAACCCCCTCCAAGCCTCATCTAGGGGTCAGAGCCAAGGTGGGGTCAGAATCCTGACAGAGCCCCCTCCAAGCCTCGACCAGGGGTCAAAGCCAAGGCAGGGGCACCAGATCCAGGCGTCAGGGTGGAATGGGCCAAGGTAGCTGGCACAGACACAATGGTGGGTTCTGGCAAGCATCATTGGGGAGTGGCCCCAGCATCAGTATAAGAGCTAGCATTGGGATTGATATCTGGCATTAGTACTGGGGCCAGCATCAGGAGGAGGTCCCAGCACTGGGATTGACATCCAGCATTAGCGCTAGGGCAGAATTGGGAGGGGTCACAGCATTGGGATTGACACCCAGCATTGGCGCTGGGGCTGGCATTGGGGATTGAACACCAGTAGCCTGGGCTTGGTCACCCAGGCTAGTTTCAGGGGCCCTTAGTCTCCAATCATCCTGGCTCACCCTCTTGGGGAAGGGGCTAGAGCATCCTAGGCTTATCTGCCCAGTATCCAGAATCAGATCAGCCAGGTGGCCCCCCTACTGACCCTACTGCTTCCAATCTGGCTTGCCCTCTTGAGGCAGAGGCCAGGCCAGGTTGTACCTCCTGGGTTGTTTAAGCTCAGGGTATATTCCTTGGGCTAATGGCCCTCAGATGTGACCACCTCTCCTCTTTTCCCCAAATTAGCTCTTGCAGAAAACTCAGGGACAACTGGCAAGGAGCACCAGTTTTATCAGGACCATGGGAGTAATACCTTATATCCCTCAATTTTTTTGAGACCGGGGACCCAAAGTTTCAGGGTATTGGATTGCTTAATTTTTGCTTCTCTTGGTCAAGAAGTCTTTTTCTAGATACAGCGTCTGAATATGAAATTCCTAATAAAAACAAATCAATTTTAGCTTAAAATTTTTAAAAAGGGAAAAAGCATAAAGTTTATTAACTTAATACCAGCTATATATGGGTAATTGGGAGGTGTTTTAAGGAAAATCTAAGCCACCCAAGTCTAGATCTAATAAAGTAAATCAATTGGAGATTCGATTAAAGCCCAATTATCTTAGTTTAGTTGTTTGTGCTTGTCTCATGGCTCAGGTTTGAACCCTGAGGTTGGGGGCTCTGAAGGAGCATGATTTGGCCATATCAGTCAGGGTTGATAACCAATTCTTAATAATAGTTGACTTTTATTGAGGATGACGCCCAACAGAAGTTTGGGCTTTTTGGTCAAACCAGGATTAATCTCTGACTTCAATAGCTGTCAACTTTTTCCGGATATTATCTCTGACAGAAATTTGGGCTTTTTGGCCAGTTTGGGATTGATTCCCATCATCTGATGTATCTGAATCTGCTGTTAAAATATGAGTCCCAACAGTTTTTAGAATACTTGTTTTGTCTCTTGTAGGTGATGGTGAAAGGACCTTCCCAAATTGATCCAAGCTTACCGCTTCTAGGAGTGATGCAGTTTGGTAGCATAATACCATATGAGACACTTGGAATGTAGGTAGGAGGTTCAGAGCTCATTGGCAGCCTGCCATTCTTTAGTCACCATTTTTGCTAAATTGGTCATGGCTTCAGATTAAATTTGATGATGCGCTGAGCCAATCTTCTCATGACTTTCTCATGTTTCTCAACTTTAGAGGAGAATGCATCTTTAGCTAAGAGAGCAAATATTCCTGGTTCCCACATATAAAAGACATTAAATTGGACATTTTTCAAGATCTGGTGATAAATAATCTGGTAGGCCATAAGGGCACTGGATAAGAATCGATCCCAGTTAAGCGGATCAAAAGAGGCTATTTTTGGAGTATGAAAACCAAGGTTCCATTTGCTCTCTCCACAGTCCTGTTGGTAGATGGAATGTACTGAGCTATAAAAGTTGTTGGGCTTTCATGGAGGTAGCTAGGATTTTAACTACTCTGGAGGTGAAGTTCTTACCATTATTTCAGAGTAATACTTGAGGACAGCCATGTTGAGAGAAAATGTTCTGATGTAAAACTGTGGCTGTCACCTTGGCCGTTTGGGCAGAGAGAGCCACGGCTTCAATCCACTTAGTGAAGTGGTCAATGGCTACTAGGATAAATCTATTTTTCACCAGTAGTCTGAAGAAGGGGACCAACTACATTTAGACTGATGGTGTGGAACGGTTGTTGAGGGTAGTTGGTTGATACTGGTATCTATCCTTGAAACTGGATTGCTTCTTACACATGAGGCAGGCTTCCAGGACGTCAACAATATATTCCATAATTTCATCCCAATATTATTGATCCTTAATACAATCATAAGTTTTCTTTGCTCCTCCATGACCTAGAGTGGAGTGAGCTTCAAGGGAATCAGGTAAACGTTTTGAGGGCTGAAGGTAAGGCAGCCATTTTGCCCTCATCTGCTTATACAACTTCCCATTCTCCACTTTGGTGTTGCAGGAGTGCCAGGCTAACATCTTCTGAACAGGCTCATCTTCATCCTCCCATTAATTAGTTCCCATTAAGAGATCATGTTCCTCTCCGCCTCACTATTATCCAAGTGAAGGACTGGGAGCTAAGTTAACCTATCAACATTCATGTGACAGGTTTCAGCACAGTGTTCAATCTTCATGTCATGATGCTGGAACTTTGGAGCCCAGCAAGCTAACCGGCCAGTAGGATCCTTCATATTCTGTAACCACTTCCTTGAAGTGTGGTCTATAACTACAGTGAAGGTGGTCCCATATAGAAAAGGGCGGTAGTGCTTTACAGCTAAAAATGATAAGGCAAACCTTCTCTGTAATTCTGTGGTTGTGTTCCGCCTTTTAAAGCATCTTACTGAAATAAGATACAGGATGATCTACACCGTTTTCATCCAGTTGGGTTAAGTGAGCTCCAACGGCGTATTCAGAGATGTCAGTAAACAATTTAAACAATTTAAACAATTTATTATAATTGGGATGCCGCAAGATAGGACGTTGTTGTAATAGTTGCTTCAAAGTCTAGAAGCGGCCTTCTTTTTTGCACCCCACTGGAAAGAGATGTTTTTTGTCAATAGCCAAACAAGGGGCTCACTGAGCTTGGAGAACTTGAGGATAAACTGATGGTAATACCCCATCATCCCTAGAAACACCTGAGTATCCCATAAATTTCAATTGGGAGGCATTTTTGAGATAGCTTTGACCTTATATTGGATGGGTCATATCCTCTCTTGAGAAATGAAATGGCTAAGAAAATCCAGTTTCCTTTGGAAGAAAGTACACTTTGAGGGTTTTAACTTGATATTTGACTTACGTAGCCTTTGAAACACTCCTTTATGTGATTAAGATGGTTGTTAAAGGTTTTTGAGAACATCATGATTTCATCAAGATAAACAATGACGCAACTTAACTTTAGGTTTTGCATAATATGATACATAGCACGTTGAAAAGTTGCAGGTGCATTGCACAACCCTTGAGGTAATCAGGTGGGTTGAAAGAGACCCTCTGCAGATGTGAGCACATTTCTCCTAGTTTTTATGGGAAAGGTCCATTTGCCAATAGCCACTAGCTAAGTCCATAGCGGAGAAGAAGTTAGAACCAGATAGTTGGTCTAGGGCGTCATCAATGTGGGGATAAGATAGCTATCCTTTTTTGTGAGTTTATTTAATTTGTGGTAGTCCAGGACTATCCAATAACCTCCATTCTTCTTTTTGATGAGCAAAAGGGGAGAAGACCAAGGGATTTGTGAAGGAATTATTAACCCCACGTTTAATTGCTACTTGAGTTCCGTCCTAATCTGCTGTTCTTCCACCTTTGATTTGTGGTATAGTTTTGACCAAATGGAATGGGCATCACCCAAATCAATGGAGTGGCACCAGCCCTTCATGTGCCATAGTCATTATCTGATTTGGAGAATATTTTGCTAAATTCTTCCAATAAGGTGTGAATTTTGTTAAGTTCATCTGGGGTCAGCTCATCTGAGATATGGACATTGGGTAAGGTACATACTAAGTTATTAGTTGGCAGGCCTATATCCAACGTAGAGTCAATGGAGTGAATTTATTTAATGTCCTCCATAGGAACTAACAAGCCTCTTCCAATCTTCTGGTGTTTTCTTACAGCTATGTGCTTGTTGGTGATATTTCCCAGCAGAATAGTAATAGGCCTCTGGTAGGCTGGGTCTAGTATACCAGGTAATAGCCAAGACTCCAAGGATTAACGCCCTCACTACTTAAGAGGTGCAACAAACAGTGGTGGGGGATTTGGAGCTCAATTTTTGTGTCAACCACTTGTTGTTCACCAGGTTTGATCAAAATCTCGTCTGCAGTATAGAAAGAGATACTGTCCCTAGCATCAACTGAATCATGCAATTTCTTTTTGTTACGCCCCAAGGTGATATAATGCAAAGTCATAGTGTAAAAGGGATATTCAATAAAGCAAGAGTATTTGAGCTTGCTGGGCTCTTTATTAGATAAAACATAAGGGATTTCATAGTTGAGTAATGAGAGGAAACCTTGCTTCATGTTAATAATTTTCTCATACTTGATCATAAATTAGGTACCTATGAGCATATCATAGGTGTTGTTGTCCAACACCTCTTCTGGAGCTGATAAGATGAGCTTTCCAATTCAAATGGGAAGGGGAAAAATGCTCCAATGGAGTGAGTCTTGTTTAAGCCAGAGGTTCCAAACCCTTTATTATACTCCAAATCAGGCACCAGCTTTATCTTTTTGATGAGCTTAGTGGAGATTATGTTAAATGGAGAGCCAGTATCCAGGATGGCCATTACCCAGACTTTTTGAATGACCACTTAAACCTTGGTGTGTGTTCCTCCAAAGTCAGAAGACAAAGCTAAGACCTTCTTGAGCTGGTGTAAATATTTACTCTAGGTTGATTATCAGCTGGCAACCCAGTAACCTTTTTACTGCACAGGTTCAATTTCCTCATGCACTTCGTTGCATTGTATAGAATGTATTATTAATTGATAATAGTATGGAGACTATTATATGTAGTTGAGATTGAACTATATTTCAGCCCAACACTCGGCCAGTATATTTTTTTAAATACCCTTGAAGTCATACTCATAGGGATTCATTTCCTATACTCTTGCCCATCTGATCTTCACTAAGATACCCTGGTGACAGTCTCTCTCGGCCCAACACACAGTTGGCAGCTAACCCTGATTGTGGTTCCTTCATCTCTAGATCCCCGCTCAGATCTTTACTCTTCTCTCTGAGAGTCTTCCAATTATTGCCTTCTGCAATAATATCCTTGAGATAGAACAACACAATAGAAGCTGATAGTCTAACTATACACCAAAGTGATAATGTAATTAATATTTACTCTAGACTCTGTAAAGCTACTTTCTTATTATAGTAAATCCTAGGGAATTATATAGTGGGGAATTTGGCTGTCTAACCCTCAGTTGACTTTTTCAATGAAACAGCACCCATTTCCATTGAATCACCCATCCTCATCTTAACAGTGATGGTCTTCACCATCCTGGCTAGGATTCTGTCATTGGACATCCTCAAGACCTCAAATGGAAAGATTCAGAAAACGTGTCCCTAACATTTTCCTCTCAATACAAGCAATCCAACCATAATTGGCTAGCAACATGCTTAGGTAATGAGACTTATTACCCATTATGGCAGGTCACTCACCAACTGATTGATTTGCTAGTTGCAGGTGGCATCACTCGCCTCACAACTTACTATTCATTCCCAATCAGTTGGTGATGAAACCTGACCAATCCCAATTGGTACACCTGATAGTTAATCACTATCAGATGCCTTATTTCATTGGCAACTCCACCCAA
>JAKSZP010002138.1:0-28449 GCA_022478985.1 Massospora cicadina | reverse complement strand
GCATAAGACCAGCTGTCCCCCTCCAGGTGGGGTAACACCAGATTCTGGCAATCTGTGTTCAAGAAGTTCATGACCATAAAAGCCTTCTGACGATCCCCATATCCATTCATGGTCATGTCAAATAGTCGGAAAAATGCTGGAGCGTTATCCCAATGGAATGTGGGCAATTTGGGGGTTGCTCTGAATTCCTCCGAGTCATTTTGGGCCGCTTCTCTCGGTTCAGCTACTCAGTTCACTTGTGGAGTGACATCAGGCGTCATCTCTGAAATAGCATTGAATGCAGGCAGCATATTTCTCAGGGTATTCATCTTCCCAAGTATCATACATAGACTTCCTTCTTTGGCATCATTGGCCATGTCAGACTCACTTGCACTTTTGTGTGCTTTCAATTTCTCTATTTCTTTCTTTAACTTCTCAATGTCCACACCAATTTTTCTTAAATGAATGCAATCCGCTTCACATTCCATTTTCAGGAATAGGACCTCTCAGATGAGGTCTCCTTCTTTCCTCTTTAACGAGTTTATTTTGCCAAGTAACTCATTCCTGAAGTTGGCTATGTTGTCAACTCCTTCCTCCACCTTGGCAACTCGTTCTTCCAAGGCTGCAACTCCCAGTGTACCGCAGAGTTTAAGGCGTTCTGGTTCACTGTGGCAATCTCGGTCTACAACTTGCACATCTCTTTTTTGTACAACATTCTGGATAAATTCTTCTACACAACTACCCCTGTAGTGAGCACCAACTTGTAAAAATTTACTCTGTTGGGTTGATTATCGGTTGTCAACCCAGTAACCTTTTTACTGCACAGGTTTGGTTTCCTTGTGCACCTCACATTGTAAGAATATATATATAATTCAATAATAGCATGACGACTATTATCTGTAGTTGGCATAGAAGTATTTTCAGGCCCAACGCTTCAGCTGGTATTTCTGATTAATACTTGATATCGTACTTGTAAGGATTTGTTCCCTGAAATCCTGTCCACTCAATCTTTGTTAAGATCCTCTAGTGACAGTCTCCTTCGGCCCAACACACAGTCAGCAGCAATCCCTTAGCCGTGGTTCCCTTCGTCTCTAGATCCCCACTCAGATCTCTACTCTTCTCTGAGAGTCTACCAATTATTGCCTTCTGCAATAATATCCTTGAGATGGAATCTTCACGCTAGATGCTGATAGTCTAACTATTACCAAATCTACAATAAAACTAATAATGTTCTAAAGTAGTAATGTATATGTTTTTATTTATATTATTGTCTGTATTAATGTCTATCCTTTATTAGAGTGAATCCTAGGGAATTTATAGGGGAATCAGCTATCTAACCCTAGGTTGACACCTCTTTGATGAAACAGCAGCTGTTGCCATTGAATCACCCTTCCTCATCTCAGCAGCAATGGTCTTCCCCATCCTTACTAGGATTCCAATGTTGAACATCCTTGAGACCTCAAATAGAAAGAGTCAAAACATGTCCCTAACGTTTTCCTCTTGATCCAAATGAATCAACTATAATTGGCTAGTGACCTGCTTATATAATGGGACTTTTTACCCATTATGGCAGGTCACTTCATCAACCAATTGATTTGCTAGTTGCAGGCGGTATCACTCGCCTCACAACTCATTAAACATTCCCAATCAGTCGGTGATGAAACCCAACCAATCCTAATTGGTACACCTGATAGTTAATCACTATCAGATGCCCTTATTTCGTCAGCTGCTCCACCTGATAAAATATTAGGTATTTATCCAGATTGATCCCCGATGGATATGACCAGACAAATATCCTAAAATCCCCCAAACGTAGTTCCTCCAAAATTTGGATCAACTGATTTCCAATTCACTTCGCTTTAGGGAATTTTCCCCTAGTGATACCAGGTAATTTAGCAGGCTGGGAATATGGGCAAAAATCCCAACAATAAGACAACAACCCCTCCTGGTAATGTTGTCAGTTCATTCTTTTATTTTGATCCTTCAAATAACACTTATGTTTCCAATTTTTACAGTGATTTCTATAGATTTTTAACTCCCATTATTTTTTCTTAATCTAATGAAGCACCTACCATCTGCATTCTGGATCTGATGATTGTTGAGTGGGCACTCCAATATATCAATTCAGCAGCTCATTGCGCCATACAGAAGTTGTTGAGAGTTAGTTTTCAAACTATTTTATTAATCCGCTGCTCACAAAGGACATTTTCAACTGCCAGATTCACCCCACCAATCACTAACTCCGCACAGCCCGGTAGGATGGGGATTTATAACCCATTGATTTTGAAATGCCATATAAGTGCAAAAAATACATGTCTTCCCGCCCTAAAAGTAGTTTCTAGGTGCTGAATAATCTGGAGAAAACATATATGGGTCATCTACCACCAATTTGTATCAATAAACTAATCCATCACTTTGACACCTTATCCAACTCCATGTAATAATTCAAAAAACCAATAAACCAAAGTATAATTACTGCACTCACCCATTTACTGAATTAACTAAAAATTGATTAGATCTGTGTATTTTTTAACCTAAAGCACAAATTATTATGATAGAGTGTGCTTTAAATTATCAGCGATATGGTGATAAACTAGAGTTTCTTTAGGGCAAGTACCAAAGGCAAGAAACTGCAAACTTAGGAAAAGTGTCATTCTCCATGCCTCTCCCATCCTTGGGATTTCCTTATCAAGACCTTTAGTTGCCACATTGCAGCAATTTGTTTTACTATTTGGCCTTTTGTATGTTTATAAACTTTTAATCATCCTCACAGGAATCCTAGAACATCCCTTCTATAAAATGTTAGACTGTTATACAACCGGCATTCTTGGCCTTCCACTGGGTTGTAATACAACCCAGAGTGGAAGCCAGTCTTAATTTTGATTAACAGAATCAATGACAAGTCCAACAGGAGCCTATCTATGTTGACTGGCTTTTTTAGCTTCATCTGTTATTCTTCTGAGACATTTATCAGCTAAGCGGAAGTGACCATTAAAATAGGTACAGCGCACATAATTCTTAGTTTTCATCTGAGATGGCATTTACGCAAGGTTCCATGGTAAAAAAAACCTTACGCAGTAATTGTTACCAGTTAGAAGGGCTATCAATCTGCGCATCTTTTATGTCCAGTATGCTGGTAAAACCCCGCTTTATTCCTTTCATATTTAACTGCATATTTTGTCTAAAAGATAAGGTTTAAAGTATGACATTGTCACGTCATCTAATGTGATTTTGTTACTATATGCTAACATTTGTGCCTCATAATAGATAAGAATTTTTAAAATTCAATGGATTATCTCTTTTTTAAACTGAATTGCTAAGATTCTTGTTTCTGGTTGGCTATAGTTTGATAACTTCCAAACTCTTATTAGCAACATTTCTCACAATGAGACCTAAATTTGATAATACTTCCAGATGAGAAACTATTATTTCCTGAGCTATTTTAAAAAACAATTGGAGAAGTACTTCGCTTTTTGTTTATCTGTGGCCTCTTCCATAGCGTCTTCATAAATATATATGAAGGAACCTATTGATCCTTCACTGGGAAAAGATTTTTTCTTGAAAAAGGGTTTGAACCAGTTGTAGGAACAGAGGGTGTTAAGCTATTAACTCCTGGGTTACTAGCCTTTTTAGATTAAAAGTATTTAGTGATAAGGCATTCAAGGGGACCTGGTTCAATTAAACTAACATGCTTTATTAAAATCATCCTGAAGATGATTTAAACAATATGACATCATATTGTCTGAGCTTTTTTTTGTTGTTTAATGATTATAATTCAATTTAAGGCTCATTTAATTCATCTTTCAGTGATTGCTGAGTAAACTTTAGATGTTTAATATTAATTTCATGTCAGTCGTTAAATCCTTCGTTTTTTTTAAAAAATATTGGTTTATCTGGTCAAATGCTTTAGTTTCAAGCTTTACCTACAATCTACATAGTTATATCCAGGTCATGAGGATTTCCAATAATATCAAACTTATTACCCTAATCTACTGCTTCAGGTTGAGATTCTAATTGGTCTTATATCCCTTAAAATTTTGATATGCTTTACAGATTGGAGTTCATTTGTAATTCTGGAGCTAGATGTTCCAGGTGTCCCAAGATGTCTTTGAAAACCAGTTAATCCTATAAGACCTCAGGGCCAGGGAGTCCAACTGATCCTTTAAGCCCAGAAGGTCTTATTGGCCCTTGTGGCTCAGGAGTTCCCTTTTCTATATGGGTCCCAGATAAACAGTAAAACCATGATTTCCAGGTGGACCTGGAGGCCCAAGTGACCAACAGGGCCTGGCGGATATACATTGGAGTAAGCTTCAACTTGGTCTAGACAGTTGCAAAGATAGAGTACATATTCATCAAGTTTTGGTACCCATTGGATAAAGAAAATTTTAATAAAATTAATGTTTTTTGTCTTAGTGGACATGGAATGTTATAATTAAACTTTATTTTCAGCCACATCTTCATCAATTTGGGAGGTTATCTGATCATTTTCAAAAGCATATAGCCTAGACTAAACAGGGCCACTTAGTATGGAACCTTAATAACAGTCCACGGTTATACATAATAACATTCTTACTGTTTTACATGGGAATAGCAGAATTATAAATATCTAACACATGTGAGTATAGAGTTTATAAGAGTTAAAATTGATGTAGAATCCCTAGGTGATTTAGTCCTGAAGTTTATAATATGTGCTAAGCAGCAGGATGTACAAAATGCAGTAGATATCAATCTGTTTAACAACTACCTCAGAAGAGGGTAAACTTGAAGTGAGGTATAAATCTCATATGAATGGTGGGACAGCTGTAACAAAAGTTCTGTTGGATGAATCATTTGTATTAGACATACTATCAAGTAAACTCTTGATGGTAATAGTTAATTCAACCACTATAATTTAATTTTCTGAAAGTTTTTGTTATGGCAGCAGCTAATAAAACTAAACCTAGCCTTCCAGTCTGAATGTAAAAACCTAAAACACAAGCCAGAATACAAACAGCATAGCCAACCATAGAACTTTATGTTTTTTAGAGGGGAAGAATTGAGGGCTGGCGATTTAGAAAAAAAGTTACTAATTCCCCAACAAGGAGCCACGATGTGGTTTCAGTTGGCGCAGAGAATCCAAGAGAAGCAATTCCATCAGGAACAGACTGTACAGTAAGAGAAAAATTGACAATAGGAGGAGTTATCTTTATGTTTTCCCAGAACCTAACAAACTGGGGATTAAGTACCTCAAAAATAAAGGTAAGGTCATAATGATTAAAGCATCCATAATAGGAGACAAACTCAAATGGAACCCATATTATCTACCACTCAATTAAGGAGGGAGAAGCGTGTTATGATCGCCAAAATAGATCATTCATTGAGGAGACTGAGGATCATGGAAGATTAAAAAGTATTTCAGTTTACTTATAAGTAACTTAAAACTAATACTTTTTAAGGAACTTTGTTTATTGAGAAACAAAATAGAGAATTGACTGACAGCAGAACCTGATGTGAACTGCTGTCTTAAAATCCATATGGATGTAAATAAGAGGGGGTGTTAGTAAATGTCAAATAGTCCCTTATTCCAATTTTGTAAAATTGCACACTATATGATTTTTGATACCAATTTAGATCTTACCTAACAGATTGAATCAATAATAAAAATTCATAAATTTTTTTGTGTCTCAATCCCACCTTGTGGGACAGCAATAATCTGTTTGAAGGGCTCATTTTTGCACCCACAGCTAGTGAATTTGGAGCAAAACCATTTTAGATCAAATAGTTTAGTATGCCTAAAACTATTGGTGATTAGATTGCCTTCACTGGAGGCATGGTAGGGAGTTGGGCAGGAGTATATGAGCTCTTATTTAATTTAGACAATTTGATTGCGTTTGATATTCATTACACCCTTGTATGGGATGTGAACTATAATATAACACATTCTGGTTTGGGAAGCAATAACCTACCTGTTGGCAAAGACCTCTGGCCACCACAACTTCCTTAAACGGCTCCTGGATCCTCTCCACCAACTCCTTAGTGTAGGGAGGATGAGGAAAGGGAAAACTCTTCAGGTGGTATGCTGTCACCTATTCCTTATCTATGACATGGGCTAAATCACCTTTGTTGGTGAGTGGGGAAGCAGTTCTTTTAGCCACTTCTTTGGTTCTTAAGGGGAACTCTTACCAGTTAATAAGCAGGAGTTGCTCCACAGGACTTACATTATCATTCACTCTCTAAAGAGGGGGAGCTTTTCCACCCAGGAATTTGCTGAAGAGAGTAGTTTTTATGCGCAATGGGAAACTTGTTGAACATGAGGGTGATAATCTTCTGGGAATAAAAGGCAATGGGGTGTTTTAGATGGAAGAATCTATCAATTTTCTGAAATGAGTAAAATCCTTGGAGCTTTTGTCTGTTCTCAAAGGAGGGAGATCCCTTCCAGGCAACAAGTACTGCACTAAATGGCAAGGTTTATGTGATGCCAGAATCACATCGACCTCGGCCTCCTCAGTCATCCACCATGAATGGCTTCAGCATGGCAGGTTCCTTCTCCTTGAGAGGAGACAACTGGGAAGCGTGGAAGACGTTATGTTGCTTCCATTGGGGCGGGAGGGTCAGATGGAAAGCCTCGTTCCCCAAATCTTCCTCTAACACATGAATTCCAGAACGTTTTTTGAAAAACTTTATAAAGGGAACCTTCATATGCAGGTTACACATATCTAACATTACTAGAGAAAAATTTTAATCTTGTGGACAGGTAGTTGCTTACAATCTGCAAACCACTTTTTATCGTTGATTATCTCTGGCAAGTTTTCCAAACCAGAGGTTTGGGTATTTTGGATCAGCATTAGATGTTTTCTGAAGCCAGCACTTCTGGGTGAAGAGAGGGTTGAATACAAAGTTTAAGGATTGTACCCTAAAGTGGCTTCATATTGTTTAAAGCTGGTGGTCAAGTGGGTTGCATTATTATATGCAAACTGCGCCAAGGGAAACCCAGAGGCCAAGGTATCCTGAGAAGTATAGGCATAACAACAAAGAAACTGCTTGAGGATCTGGTTGACCCTCTCCATCTGCCCATCATACTGTGGTTGATACGCGATGGAGTGAAAAAGCTCAATTTTAAAAATGGCTAGCGATGTGCTCCAAAAACAGGTGGTAAACTCAGGCCCCCAATCACTCAACTTACCAAGGTAGGTCGAATATGAAAAAAAAATGTTTGATAAGTAGTCAGGCCTTTTCCTCTGAGGAGATTACTAACTAACATGGGATAAGCATGAAGAACTTCAAAAAGCGATTCATGACCACCATGATTGCATCAAATCATTGTAACTGGAGAGTTCAAAAATGAGTCAACTGATACAAGATTACATGGGCCTTCTACCTGCTGCAGAAAAAGGAGCAGACCATTCTTAATTAACATATTTGACTTTTCCAAGCACAAGTCATGTAACTTGTGATTCAAGCTAGAATATCTTTAGTGATACCTGTCCAGTTAAGACTTGCTTCACCAGTGTGAGGCATTTATTATTCTCTATGTTTCCACCGCTGGGGGATCACTATGAATGCAGATAACCTCATTGCAAAGGTGGAGAACCCCAAACTCTATTCCTTAACAAAATTAACCCCTCCTTCAGCAAGTAGGGTCCTCTTATGGTCTGGAAGTATTAGTTGTTCAAACAACTCCAGCCCCTCCAAACAGGATTTCTAACCAGTTAGCACCTGATAAACCAAAGCACATCTGGGGCCCAGTCTGCCCCAGAAATTTCAGGAGGAGTAATGGCTAAGATCTGGGCAGGAGATATAAACATGATCAGCCTCAGTGCCTCATCCTCATTAAGACTTGAAGAGGGATTATATCTCAACATATCTGGGAGAATATTCAGGGATCCCTTCATGAACAAGCACATGAAGTCAAAGCTACAAAGGTCACAATAGGACCAGGCCTGACAATATGTAAACTTTTGATGCTTCCTAAAATACATAAAGTCTTGGTAGTCTGTTCTGACAACTACTTGATGTCATCTCCTTGAATAAGGTACCACCAGTGTATGAGCGACCATGCCACTGCAGCAAGCTCCTTATATAGATAGCCCAAGATTGCTCTGAGGAATTGACTTGTACAAGAAGTGGGCAATAGGATGCTATATCCCTCATGTTCTGAAGCAAGATAGACCCCACCGCAGCTTCAGAGGCATCCCACGCCACTATGAAGGGCTAGATATATATTCTTCTTAAGATAAAAAGGCGCCACCTATACTACATTTAATAGCTTCAAACATAGGTTGACAAACTTCTATCCATTTGAAGAACGATTTATGTCATGGAAAAAGCGCCGCTAACTGAGAGAGTGAAAGAGAAAGTTCATTAAGAAGAATGGTAACTATAAAAACTATGCACCTTCTTGAATGGTAAAATGACATATTAGAAAAACAGGCCTCAATCTTGAAAAACCAAATGGCGTATCCATCCTTCAGGACCAGATTATCCTAATAGGTGATTTCCTCTCTAAATACTTACACTTTAGAGGCTTCACATAGGGATCTTCCTTCTGTAAAGCAGCCATCAGCTCCTCCAGGTCTTTTGCGTGCTGCTCATGAGTGGGAGAGTGTATTATTTTATTTTCATTGGGTGCCATTACATAGGTGAAATGGTGATTTCCCAGAACGTCTTAAATCATGTGTTGTAAAATGTCAGGCGCATTTTTAAAACCAAAAGGCTTTACGCGGAACTGAAGGATACCCTTTTTGTGTGAATGGCCATAAGTCACTACTGAACTTGTGCTACCCTGATATGATTAAAGGTATTCACAAGGTCGAGTTTAAAAAACCCAGGGACTTTGCAATTGTCTGTCTGATGGTTTGTTATAGAAAAGATATAAATTTCCTGCACCATCATGTTATAGAAATGGCGGCAGTACATGCAAGGTTGCAAGGTTCCATCAGCCTTTTTGAGCAAACCTATGTCGGAAGCAATGGGAGAAAATTTCTAAAACCACCTCTTTTAAGCATATCCTTTAATCTAATCTCCAGAATGCTGTTTTCCCTTTCCATATAATGATATAAATGGCATCAGACTTTGACCAAACCCACTGTCAAACAAAAACTAAGTCATACTCAAGAAAAGAAGAGAAATTATTGGCTTTTCTTAGACAAAAGATATCCTTATTTGACATTAACCCAGAGAGTAAGAGACAGAAGAATGCTCCATGTGAGATAGTGTTGCAGTGATGGAGCCCACCCACTATTAGACGCTAACGTAGCAAGGATAGGAAGCTTCTTTATTTCTGGTTATTCATAAAGGACAAGAAATTGGAGTCCAGAATGATATTAACCCGTTGCTGATGCCACCAGCCTATTCCCAGGATAACTTGGAACAGTAAAATCTAGCACCGCG
Organism: Massospora cicadina; assembly: GCA_022478985.1. Taxonomy (NCBI): domain Eukaryota; kingdom Fungi; phylum Entomophthoromycota; class Entomophthoromycetes; order Entomophthorales; family Entomophthoraceae; genus Massospora; species Massospora cicadina. The sequence goes on along the minus strand of JAKSZP010002138.1, from coordinate 19,101 downwards.
GTAAACTGATTATAGAAGCTGAACTTGTGCTCAGAAAAGGGTACATGACATCTTACTATATATGAATAGGCCAATGGGGTAGAGGAAACTTCCAATGTAGATAATCCATTCCAGGGTCCAAATTAATATACTGAGCTTTTTCTAAAAGCATGAAGTTCCCTGCTGCACCAGTATCTAAGATAAAATTATTAACACATTTTATGTGATACTAACTAAATTTTATTAGGCAACAATAAATAGGCATGAACCTGTTTTATTCAACAGCATGAAACATCACCGGTTGATATTTAACAATCATAAGGATATAAACTGGACTGGAATATGGAAGGGTAACAAGATTTTCATCATAATGGATCTCCTCAATCGCAGGTTGTTGCAACGCAGACAATACAGGAACTAGAGGATTCAAGAGTACCTGCTTCTCATTAAGGTATTACTAGTAGAAAAGGCCTAGTATCTTAATATGGGGGACTTTAAGTGGAGGGGGAAGGAAATCATTTGAAAATGACAAGACACTCACATCTGTAACCATACATTGGCACTCTGACGGAAAGAAGATGAGCTGAGCAACTTTGTCAGCAGAAATTCTCCCTATATGGCCTCAATGGTAAATATTTTTGGTACGCCTCCCCCTACTTGAGCACTCTGAACTGTGTCATCAATAGAAGTAGTCACTGCAACAATATGCTTTAAGTAATCCAACTAAGATTCCTAAGAAGTTGATTTTTGAGACATTATCCAGAGCCACATGAGATACTGCAATTAGAAACTTTAAAGATAGTCCCAATCCAGGAGCCTGAAACAGGAAAAATATAATTAAAGAGGGGATATCAGAGGATTCTGCGTTCAAAGTTAATCACATAATAGGTGAAATAATATTGATACTGGAACTTGGTTCATCGAGGACTTTAAAATAATAATGGTTTGGAAACTCTAGCCTGCTTTCTTGAACACAGTATTCTCCACACATAATAGCAGGCATCCTCTACTACTGCATCAAAGAGAACAACACTTTGTCAGTCATTTCTAAGGGAATAGGAATATGAAGTATTTTCTGAAAAATGAACTGCAACTCTTCCAAGGCGTCAAAAACTTGATTTACCACCTCTGAGGAAGGTAAATATGAGCTTTTTCCCACTTTAGTGAGTAAAGCTGGAGTCAAATCATGATAAAAGGAGTATTTAATCAGAAATAAATTTACACCACGTGAGAATCATCAAACAAATGCACATATTGGCCACGCAGAGAACACCATGCTAATCAAAGATTGGAGGTTCATCGGGTATAATAAAATATTACATCCCCATTTCAAAAAAAAGAGTGGAGATGGCCAAATTTAGTGGTCAGTCAATTATGTCATGGCACCGGCTTATAAAACTTGTATTAGTTGTCATGGAAGTGATAATGAAATTGAGACTGGCTTGTCATTAAGGGTACGTGAACATCCATAAAGCAACCCAAAATGCCGGTGGCATACCCATCCTAATTACCTGCTAACTAGTGGGGATAGAAGTGATTATGGGGCGACGACTGACGACCACCATCACCATAATTCCTATGAATAAATAAAGTGAGGCTGCTGAGGTGGCAGCAGTTCCACTGTGGTTAGCTCTTTGGGACCCACAGGGAAACCTGAATCTTTTAAAGTGCCATGATTCATTGAGCACATGACAAGGTCATGGAACCTCACCCAACGGGAAGAAATGATCTCTACTACCAAAGGTACATCTTGACGCCAGAGGGAGTCCAAAAGTGGGGACATCCCCAAAGGTCGCTAAATTAATAGTCCCATTTAAGAAAGTATTGCATCAATGTTGTGATAGTGGCCGCTAAGGCCCAGTCGTTGCACAACTGGGAACATGGTACTTGATAGCAGCATTGGCAGAAAGTGGTAAGATCTGTAACTGGAAAATTGGGTTGGAAAGGGAATCAGTTTATTAAAAAAATTGAAAATTGATTGACAACCGTACCAGGTGGGATGGTTGTCTTAAATTGCTGAACATTTACAGTATGATGTACAAGTAAGAGTAATTCAGAGATAAAGAAAAAAATTTGCCAAAAGACCCTCGTCAATTCATGGTGGAACCCCTTAAATTGGGGTAACACTTCTATTAATACTTGGGCAAAAACCATGAGTTGGCAGTCAGATTGCACTAATTGTTAGCCAGATCTGGAGAGCCATTCTGAGGTTCCTCCTTATCTTACAGCAAATTTATTTAAACCAACACTGAGGAGACTGGCCCCTTTTATAGGGGTGGAAGGAGTCCTACAAGGTGAAAATATTTTCGCACTCAATGATTGGGTAAAACTTATAAAATCGTTGCCTCACAAACATACCTACCTTCAATTGACTTTCCATCAGCTGTTCCATCAATGTGAGGCAAGTCTCTAGCAATCTAATAGGTTAAATCCCCATATTTCCTAATTTGGACATTAAAAAGAAATCCAAATTTCACATTGGTTTCCTCTCAAATCTCAATATAGTTTAAACACTGAACTGCTGATATCAAGAGGGCTCGTTTCTTACCCCCTGCGGTTACTAATAAAATTGATATAAAAATTAATACTTTTAGTTAGTTTAGTTTTCATATTTACTATATTTGGTCAAATAACCCCCTAATAATTATTCACTCCAGCAGTAGAGAATCTTCTTATCCTACAATAATTGTTGGAATTTAGGTGAAATAAGCATCAGTGAGCAACCCCAAAATCCTAAGATCCAATAAGTGGTGCTCACTATAGGGGGTATTACACCACAAAACAATTATCAAAATGGAGGGTTTTGAGTGAATAAACCTCGGAACCTCCCCTCTGCCTCTGACCCTCAGCTAGCTGCTTTTGCTCAGCAGTTAGCCAGCGCCCTGTCTTGCCTTGAAACCCTTGAACAGCGCATATGCCAAGCCTCTCATGATGCTGCTCCAATTATTGTCAAACCCCCTTTCCAAGGTAAATTTACCCTCAGGTGAGGGTAGCATTGCCTCATTCCTCTTTGTGTATGAGTTTTTTATGGAAGGGACAACTGATCCCCAAAGAGTAAAACACATCCTCCCCTGTCTCAGGTGCTCATCCCAAGAGGTGATAATATTTTATGTATGGCCACCCTTAAAACTTGGTGTTATAATTTTTGGCAACACAATTGGGATATGCCATAAGGGTCACACAGGTTAAATTACCTAACAATATATGGATGATGTGAGGATCATCGGTCCTCTGAACACACTTGAAAGTATAATTAAATATAGAGTAATTGCTCTGACAAAACTTTATTAATATAATTACAGCAGTTCCTCACTGTTCTGTTCTCTCAAAACTACTAATAATCCTTTCTTTCAATTGCCCATCTCTCTTATATCTCAGCGACTTTGGACAATACTGGTTCCTTGCTTAGACTGTTTGGTTCTGCCATATTCTCATCAGTTCTGGAAGGATATGGTATTCTTAAATTCCTGTCGCCTTAGTTTGAGGAGATCTAATTAACATTTGTCAAATGATAACATCTCCTTATCACCTTATTTGGAGGTGATCCAATAATAACCCTTTATAACCCATTATGCCTCATCTCAAGGCGCTCAAATAATTGTGTTTTTACTTATTTGAGGCAAGCTGACCGGGGGACGGACATTACCAAAATAGAGAAAGAAAGTATTGACATGAAACCTGAGCAGGGTCAACTCTGTCATAGAAAGTTTTTTTCACCTCCAGATCAGGACTCGGATTTTTCTGGTTAAATCATGGGTAAGGTTTTCATGTTATTATACCTACTAACTGCCAATAGTTTCCTTTGGCTGGCACCCCGATCAATGTGTGAATGGCGGGAATCAAACCTGCAACCTTCAGATTGGTAGCCGTATGCCCTACCAACTCGCCTTCCACCCCCGCGCTCAAATAATTGTAACTAATTATCATGACTGGCGGATTCTCATCAATCCGCTGTAGCTATTCAGGGCTTATCATCCAGTCATATCAGAATCTTGATACTTGGTCTGAGGTAAAAAAGTGCTCATTGAGGAGTTTGGATCAGCACAAAGCTTGCAAAGACAAAAACAAGACTTTATGTCCCTTGATCTTAAAGAGGGAGAGTCAATCACCTCTTTTGTTGAGTGATTATATAGTTAAGCTTAACCTTTGTTGTTGGCCAAAATGCTCCCACTCAATGATGCTATTGCTGCTGTCTTTGCTGGATTGGCATCTCATCCCTCTTTGGTGATACATCTCTATTCTGTAAAGTGCTCTTTCAAAAATGTACAAGATATCAAGGAGGCCTTGCCATCAGTGGCTGATATCTATGAACTTGACTCTACGCAGGATCTCTGAGGCAAACATCTACGCTGACCAATTTAGCCTCTACTATGGCTGTTACCCTCTGGAAACCTGCTCCTGCCGAGTTTCCATCACAAAATGCTTCTTCTTCACATAAAGATAGTCATGATAATGGCCTTGATGGGGCAGTGCTCCCCTTCATCTTAGTCTCAAATAACTCAGTTGGGAAAAGCAATCATTCCTTTGTCTTGCCAATATTTTTCTCCAGAACGGCCTTCCCATGTGGTTCCAAAGTCTGCTCCTAAGCCTAAACCCCCTTCTCAGGTGTCAATTGCCCCATGAACAATGGGTTAAATGACCAGGTCACAAAAGCCAAACCGCCTGTTCTACAAAAACAAACAGCTACTGATTGACCCAAAGCTGGCGTAATTAAGGCATCCACCTCCACAATGCTTTCTCCCTCAACCTCTCATACAGCTAACACTAGTCTTCAACCTGTCTCCAAGAGGCAGCACAAACCTCCTAATTTGAAGGTTGAAACTTGAGCAGTGACTAATTTAACACCTCACCCAAAAGTTAATAAAGTGGAGGAGCAAATCCAGGACCTATCTTGCCATAAGGGAAGCCCTGAACCTGCCTCACCCCATATGGGCTCCCTAACATGCATTGATAACCCCTCTGATGAAACTGAAGGGGTGGCGAAGATATAGGTCGTTATGTTTTAGGAGCCCCAGGTGAATGGAGGTACCTGACTAATTGAGCCCTGAGAGATTGGATTGGGCTAAAATCCCCCGTCAAACTTATCTCTGGCAAGTGTTGAGTGGGCTTGAAATTATTGATACTGCCAGTGACGCTGACCAGTTTATTACCACCTTGCTCTGACCAAACCAGTGTGTTCATACCCTTCAGTCTGTCCAGGAGAAATACCCTGAGTAGTTAAATGACTTGCCTCTACTCTACATTTAAAGGAGGTCCTTGCTCTTTCCCCCAACTTGGGTGGAACCTTAACCAAAGTTAAGATCGTCATGAATGGAATTCAGGTTAAGGCTATCCTTGACACTGGATACCCAGTAAAGTTGTGTCATCAAAACTCATTAAAAAATTAAACTGGCCCCTGACCTAGACTACACTCAAGAATTTAGAAATATAGCCCAAACAACACCTGCGCCATTGGGCCATACTCTTCTCTGCTCATCCATTTTGGGAAGCGTATCTTATCAGCTCCAGTGGTGGCCCTAACTAACAATATTTACGATCTACTTAGTGGTACCCAGTTCATTTTTGAGTATGAAGGAATTATTAACATCAAGCAGGGTTATCTCTCTCTGATTAACTATGAAGTGCCCCTGATTTTGAAGAATGAAGAGCTTAATAAAAATTATTATTTTGCATATTTGAGTATCCCTCTTCCGCTTTATCCCTACATTACACCATGGCAGGCCGGCATACAAAGATTTTGCCTCAATCAGCGGGCGCCCTGGAGGGTATCCCTTTCTATGCTTATAAAGAGGTGGTCATTAAGGCTGGTGAACAAAGGGTAGTTGACATGAATATTATCTTGCAAATACCACACAACTGCCTACTGCACCTAATTAGCTTTAATGGAGTTAGTCGTTTAGTGCCCAGAGCTGTGCCAGGCGTGCTAGATCCCCCCTATTATTGGACTACCAACCTCCTTTTAGGGAATCTCTCAAGAAGGATATGGTTATAAAAGTCATCAGGAGATATGAAGAGGCATGAAGATTCCCTTGAGGTTATAAAGCAAGTTCACTGTATTGAGTGGCAGATATGGACTTACCTGCCGACCAGTCTTTATGTACCCTACCTTCCATTCAGATCTCCAATGAACTAACCCCAACTGAGCTGGATAGAGTACACATCCTACTTGAGGCCTACAGCTACATTTTCTCCAAATCTAACACTGACTATGAGCACATGAAAGGTTGTACTCATTCCTTTGACGTTGGTGATGCTCAGCCTATACGCTCCAAACCCTACCACAAATCCAAAGTTGAGGAGCTACAGATGCAGACGGAGCTCAAACAGCTGCTGGACGCTGGGTTGTTGGTGCTTTCACAAGGCCCTTGGCTGTCCCCGCTACTAATGATAAATAAGAAAAATGGAGGCCATCAGGTAGTGATGAACTACCGCAAACTGAACAACCTTGCAAAGAAGTACAGTTACCCTATCTCCCGAAATGATGGCACTCTGTCCCGACTCTCTGGGTCTAAATTCTTCTCCGCCATGGTTTGGCTAGAGGGTACTGGAAGAGGGATCTTTTTCCACAGGATCAGGAGAAGTGCACCCTTATTTGCAGCGAGGATTTGTTCCAACTTACTTGGCTAACTCATGGTTATGTAATGCGTCTGCTACTTTTCAGAGGGCTATGGATCACATTCTTAAGGACCTTAAGCTAAGCTGTGTGATTGTCTACCTCAATTACATCACCGTTTTCTCTAAGATGTTCAACGAGCATCTCACACACCTAAAGGATGTGTTTCAACGCTTGCAGGCATCTAACATCAGACTAAAGCCCTCCAAGTGTACTTTTTTATAAGAAAAAGCTGAATTCCCTCAGGTACGCCATCTCATAAGATGGAATTCAACCTCTACAAGATAAGATCGAAGAAATATCCAAGATGCTGGTGCCCAAAACCCTTTGTGACATCTAGGTATTCTTGGGCATGATGGAGTATTACCATCAATTTATCCCTAAATTCGCCCAGCTTAGTGAGCCCCTCGTACATATTTTGGCTAATAACACTTCATTACATTTAGGTGCTGAACAAAAGGCCGCATTGAGACCTTGAAGGAGCTGTTACAAAAAAGTCCTATATTCCGTCACCCAGACTATGTCAAGCCTTTCATGTAGTTCACAAACGCCTCCAATTGTGCCGTTGGAGCTATCTTAGCTCAGTTGGATGAAAATGGGGTCGATCATCCAGTGTCCTACTTTAGCAAAATGCTGTCAAGAGCTGAGCGCAACTACAGCGTCACTGAGAAGGTGTGCCTGGCTGTTCTGCACACTGTGAAACACTAACGCTCATTTCTATATGGGACTCTCTTAAAAGTGATCACAGACCACGCCTCTCTAAAGTGGTTGCAAAATATGAAGGACCCCATGGGGAGGTTGGCTTTCTGGGCTCTGAAGCTCCAAAATTACATTATGACTATTAAACATTGGGTGGGAACGCGCCAAATGAACATTGATGGGTTAATTCGGCTGCCCGTTCTTCACTTAGACAATAACGAAGCTATGAGGTTACATGATCTCCTCATGACTCCTGATTTGTGGGATGATGAAGACGAACCACTACAAAAAATTCTAGCTCAACACTCATGCACACCAAGATGGAATGTGGGAAGTTATACAAGAAAGTAGGAGTAAACTGGTTGCCTTATCTACGACCATCAGAACGAGTACTGGTGATTCTAGAATCCCACACTGTTATGGGTCACGGTGGAGTCCATAAAACCTATGAGTGGGCTAAAGAGCGGTATTACTGGGAAGGCATTATGGAGACCATAGCTGAAGTCCTGGATGCCTGTCTGTCCTGTAAAAAGCAATCCAGCTATAAGACCCAATATCTGTATCAACTGACTATTCCCCAACAACCCTTCCACACCATAAGCTTGGACGTGGTAGGGCCTCTACCTCAGACCACTAGTGACAATCATTATATCCTGGTCAGAATTGATCACTTCACCAAATGGGTTGAAGCTGTTGCTCTCCCCACTCAGATGGCTAAAGCCACTGCTACCTTTTTAAATCAAAATATCTTTATGCGACATGGCTACCCCAAGTCCTCCTTTGTGACAATGGTAAAAACTTCACCTCCATAGTGATAAAGATCCTCGCCACTTCTATAGGAACACAACAACTCTTCTTGGCCCCCTACAATCCATCCACAAATGGGGCCATAGAAAGAGTTAATGGAACCCTGGTATTAATACTCCACAAAATGTCCTATTCAGAACCTCTTGCTGGGATCTCTACTTACACAGTGCCCTCATGGCCTACTGAATTAGTTACATTACATCATCAAAATGTCCCCTTTCCATGTGTTGTATGGATGAGAACTTAGGGTACTGGCTCTACTAGAAAAACAGTATTTTCACTGACAAAGCTGACCAAGAGCAAGCCATGAAAAAGTCAGCCCAACACATCATCTAACTACAAGCGGAGGCTATGACTAACTTGGCCAAGACTGTCACCAAAGAAGGCCAAGCAGCCTATGTGCTCCAGGCCCTCTCCCTTCCTTCCAAGTATCTGACTTGGTAATGTATTTCTACAACTGCATCACTCCTAGAAGAGAGAAGCTTGGATCAATCTGGGAAGGACCCTTTGTAGTCACATATAAGTGAGGGGATAAGTACTCCATCAAATCCCTTGCTTCTGGAGTAACCATCAACCGGGTCCATGGCCAGTTTTTACGCCTTTATTCACCCCAAAACACTCTTGAAGGGGGTAATTTCGGTTAATAACAAGTCTGATATATTAGTAATAGTAATTTGGAGGTAAACAATGAAAAAATTGGCCAAAAGACCCTGTTGGTTTCTGGTAGAACTCTTATATTGGGTAACACTTCTATTAATACTCGGGCAAAAACCATGAGTTTGGAAGTTGGATTGCACCATATCATTAGCCAAATCTGGGGAGCCATTATGAGGTCCCTCTTCCTCTTACAGCAAATTTAGTTAAACTAACACCGCTGAGACTGGCCCCTTTTATAGGATTAGAAGGTTCCTGCAAGGTGAAAATATTTTTGTGTCCAATGATGGGGTAGAACTTATAAAATGTTGCCTCATGGACATATCCTTCCTGCAATCGACTTTCCATCAGTTGTTCTATCAAAGTGAGATGAGTCTCCAGCGATATGATAGGGCAAATCCCCATATTTCCTAATCTGGACATTACTTAAAAATCCAAACTTCACATTGATTTACTCTCAAACCTCAATATAGTTTAAATACTGAGCTGCTAGATATCAAGAGGGTTCATTTTTACCCCTCCCCGAAGTTCCTAATAAAACTGATATAAAAATCAATAATTTTAGTTATTTTAGTTTATAAATTTTACTATGTCTGGTCAAATAACCCCTAATAATTATTCATCCCTGCAGTAGAGAAACATCTTTTTCCTGCAATAATTGTTGAAATTTAGGTGGAATGAGCACCAGCGAGCAACTCCAAACCTCTAAAATCTAACATAAGAAATGAGGGCTTAGTAAAAAATTGGGGTTGCATGAACTGAGGGTATTGCAATCCCAACTGATCTGGCAGAATGATATTTCACAATTAACTTGACGCCAAATTGACCTTCTGTTGGCCAGCTAACTCACACTCAAATTTATCAAATAAAAATTTTTCTTACCACCATAATTCTGCTTTATGGATAGGTGATACTTGATTCAGCAAGTTACTGGTTGTGCCCATGGCCAGACCACATAGGGGCAATCCCAGTTGGGTATCAAATGGATTTGTCACTCTCAAACCCACTGTAGTTGGACCCCTCTTCTGTCAGGAGGGAAGCACCCTGGCAGCTTTTTGAACTTAATTGGTCCAAAACCGTCTTGATTTTACTGCCCCTCAATTTATTTAATTTTTCTTCCCCCTTGGCAGAACCCAAAGTAATCACTGAGAATAGGTGCCCACTACTTTTCCTCTAATGGTGTCCTTTCACCGCCACCACATTTATGCACACCCTCCTAATCTTCTGGAGCAGCTCTTGCATGGTAAAGAAAGGGGAAAGGTGGCAACTTTGAGGGGGTATGCCATCACCCACCTCTTGTCCACCACACGAGCCAAATATCCCTGAGTTATGAGGGGGGCAGCTGCCTTCTTCACCTTCTTTTTGGTGCATAACAAGAATCCCATGTGGTTGAGGTATGGGGAGTGCTCCCCCAGACTTACACCAGCCTGCCAATCTGGATGTATAGGGACTCAAAATATACGCCATAAACTAATATTATAGTTGACCACAGAACTTTATATTTGAGAGAGGAGTAACTGTGGGCTTACAAATTACCACTAAAGTTACTAATGCCCTCACAAGGAGCCATGGGGTGGCGAAGGTTGCCACATAAGATCCAAGAGAAGCAATTCCTTCAGTTACAGACTGTACTGTGGGGAAATCTCTGTCAACAGGGGAAGGGAATCTCGTGGGGTTGCCTTAGAACCTAAAAAACTGGGAAGGGTGTGCCAAAAATCAAGGTAAGGTCATGATGCTTCAAAGCATCCAGAATAGAGACAAACCCAAATAGACCCCATACCAATACCCCCACTTAAGCAGGGAGGGCAGAAGCGTGGTTATAATCACCACTATAGCTCATTCAATGTAGAGACTGAGGAACATGGCAGCTTAACAAGTAGTATAGTTTACTTAAAAATCAAATGACTTAAAAAATAATTTTTATGGGAATTCGTTTACTGGGAAGCAAACCAGGAAAACTGACTGGCAGCAGAACATGATGTGGATCACTGTCTAAAAAGCCATATGGATGGGAAATAAGGGGTGGTGTTCATGTCAAAGGCTCCTCTTTTTTTAGCACTAGTGGTGCCCAACCCAAAAGGGGGAGCTGCCACGCATCTTTATTTGCAAATGGGCCAAACAAAGGGATTATCATAGATTAAAAAAATTTGTAATATAGCCCCTAGGTTATCAGCCTAGGAAGCCATATCAGATGGCGAGGAGACTTTGGGAAAAATTTTGTCCGGCGCCTGCTTTAGCTGGCGGACCATGGTGGACAGCATTGGGGTGGGAGCATCAGTGACATGGGGCATAAGGAGGTATAGTTGGGGGTTTTTTTTGTCAATGAGGCTGGCAGTGTCCATCGCCTCAACATATTGAGCAAGTTGATGTTGTCAAAGGCTCCTCTTCACACCTGATTTTAGTGGATTGACACACTATAGCATTTGTGCATTAATGTCAAATAATCCCTTCATGCCAGATTTTGGTAAGTTAACACTACCATTTATCAATTTAATCTGACCTGACAGGGCAGATCACTATCAAAAAATTATGGAATTTTTTTGCAGCTCAATTTTATTTTGTAGGATGGCAATGATCTTTTTGATGGGCGGAGGGTTGCACCCATGGCCAGAGAAGTAGGGTGATCCAACTTTGAATCAAATAGTTTCAGTATTCCCAACCCTATTGGGGATGGGCAAACCTTTACTGGAGGTAGGGCAGGGAGTTGGGCAGGAGGTTCTGTGCTCCTATTCAATTTGGACAATTCAATTGCATTTGATATTGATTTACACCCTTGGGTAGGACTCAAACTATGATATAATACATTCCGTTATGGGGGAAGCAGTGACCTACCTGTTGGTAATGACCTCTGACTACTACCACTTCCTGAAACAGCCCCTGGATCCTTTCCACCAACTCCTTGGTGGAAGGAAGATTTGGTAAGTGCAAAACGTTCAGGGGGTAAGCTGTCACCTATTTCTCACCTATAACATGGGATAAATTGCCCTTGTTGGTGAGGGGAGAAGCAGCCTTTTTTACCCCATCTTAGTTCTGAAGGTGAACTCCACCCAGTTTAGAATCATGGGTTGCTCCCCAGGCCTTACAGGTTGCCACTAAAAGTTTTAAAGTTGCATGCTTTGTGAGCTGCTAAATAGCTTTGATCCCATGGCAAATTCTTGACTTGGTATTGGCAATCCATCAGGTTATACATGCCCCATATTTAAACTTGTTTTCACCGGAGGGAGTTTCTAATATAAGTTTATTGATTTATAAACAGCTTGGAAGCATCTGGCAGGGAGCCCAAATAGTTGGGTGCCCAGGTAGGGGCTTAACAATGAAGTGAGGCTTTGAAGCTGGTTACTAAGGATAGCTTTGGTGTACTTAAACCCTACGCTTGGGTGGTAGATGGGTACTTTGGTTTTAATATGAAAACTTATTCCAACTAGGCTAAGGTAGGGCAAGTGGGTAAATGGAGAGAAAAGGCAGCTGTTTATTTAAAATTAGATCAATTTAAAGGCTTGGCAGCGTTTCGCTGCCCTTTGGATATTGGGAATGTAACGTGACAGGATCTTTTGGTGATTGGGCCTTGGAGCGGTAGCCCCGAGACTGCAAAGCGCTCTTATAAACTCGCCTGAGCCCAGGTTAGATTTAAAACATTTTTCACTACTTGCTGTGGTTGTGTCTGTTTGTCGGTAGTGGAATCTTGCGATTGGTTTAACTACCTTCTAGACTAGCTAGAGCTTTATAAATTTGGCACACGTATGTATCTCCCATGACAAAATAATACTCCATTTAAAAAATTGTATAAACATAAATTTTGCAAAAAAACGTTTTTAAAACTTTAAACTCTTAATTATTATAAGCCTCGATTCAACTTCTAACAGCTGGTTTTTATTTGACTTAATATTTGAAATGAGTAAATAACGATTTACAATAAAATCAGGGGTATGGGTTAATTCGAGAGGGCCTCAAATCTTGCCAACGCTAAAAGGTTAGGTATATATAGTTTCCAAACCTAAATCGCCTACGATTTTTATATCAGCCCACGGCTAATTTATTTGTTCGGCAGATAAAATTGGGGAGTGGTAATGATGGAAACTATAGCTAAGATTTCTGATTGTCGTAACTAGATAAACTTGATCTGTGGCTTGAATTTATGGCTGGTTGAGGCTACCTTAGCTATTCCTGCAGTTTATTTTACTAGTTCAATGTCTACTGACTTATCGCCTGATTTAAATTTTATAAAAATTGATATCTATAAGTTTTAATTAGAATATAAAATGATAATCTTCTCTATACAAAGGGGGGCTGCAGGTGAACTCCAGTTAAATTATAAAATCGTTCTAAACCCAAAAAATATACATACTTTAATATAGTAAGCGAGCAATTGAGAATAGTTTACCGTTCCAGCAATAAATTTTAGGCTACGCGCTAAACCAACCACGCCACCAACTGTGTAGGGGTTTCTGCACGAGGTTTAGTTTATATCTCGGCATAACCCCGTTTATCAATAGTGGTAACCATAGGTCACTCAATCCCGAATAAAATCATGGCCGTTATTTTAGAGCAAAAAGAGTTCTTCATTCTGATGCCGTTAGGAATGCGTGCCTTGCTGAGGAAAATTGAAGTGTATATTTTGTACAAGCTTCAAAATTTTAGGACTCATTATAGTGTCCAACTTCGAATCACATTAATAAGCTTAGAAATTAATTAGTTCAAATTTGTTTAATTTTCAAGAACTAGAAGTACGGCCTAGCAACTATACAACTAGCTTTCTACTTTGAGCGCTAGCAATAAACTTCGAGGCTCAATATACGACCCGAGTGCATACAGTTAGCAAAACTGGCTAACGTTGAACATCCGTTCCATATTTAAATGTTATAAACTTAAAAAATTGGTACAACTTTGGATAACTTAAGCATCAAATTTTATACCCACTTGCAAATTTGAGTTTCCATCAGATGATAAATTTAAATAGTAGGAGTCATTTATAAAACTTACTCGAATTCGAGGTAAAAGCAACCTGACAAAGGCTAATAATCCTTGCAAAGGCAATAATAAGTTCCCAATTATAAAAAATAAACTGAAAGGAAACAACTTTAAGGAGAAACCGACATTAACTTAAAAGGAAAAATATTGCTGCTAGAGTTTCAAGGTCTGTATCCATCTTTCCATATCTACTTCTGTCTTCTTAGCATTCACAATATAGTCTTCATCCTAATTCCAATTTGTAAAAGTAAAAAGATCATACGTTACCACTAAAGCTTTAGGTGGCGGGCGTTCATCATGCTCCTTGACCAAACTATTAGGACGTGAGTAAAACGATTAGCCACAATTAAAATTGACTTACGTCTTCTGTATGAAATTCTCAAACTCTTTGGAGAATTGATTTGGAGGAGGTACTGGGGCCGGTTCATTAACTATATATTCTAGGAGCTCGAAAACTGCAAGCGGCGTGCCATCGGGAGGGAAAGGAAATTTCCCTTGGGCCAATTCGAGCAATGTGATGCCCAGCGACCAAACATCTGATTTGACTGTATAGCTGCTTCCTTGGATTCTCTCTGGCTAATCAAAAAGCAAACTCAATTAGCATTTATTAAAAGTAAGGGTAATCTAAACTAGCCAAAAGATAAAGATAACAAAGAACAATACTAACCGACATGTAAGCACTGGTACCAACAAAAGTATTGGCTACTGAGTTGATAAGAACCCCCGAGACGCCGAAATCACAAAGCTTTATCATCCCCTGAGAGTTGAGAAGGATATTCGAGGGTTTGACATCTAAGGTTGTAGAGAGAATAGTACGATAAAATACCTCGGTGAATGATTTTGTGGTTATCATAAAGATATATTAAACCATCTAGAACCTAGGGTATAAAGATCAAAAAAATTCGTCTGATCTTTTACAGAGACTGCAACTTTCCCAACTATATCCACTGGGATCGGGCCATTTTTCTTATAGAAGCTATCAAAAGAACTAATGAGGGAGTTAACATTTTAGAGTATTTAAAGCCGTAATAAAGTTGTGGTTACCCAATATCCATAAATTCCATACAGACAGCAATATTTCCTTTCTGGTTAAAGGCGCCATAAAACGAAATGATGTTGTTATGATTGCAGTCGTGGAGAATCTGAAGTTCCCTTAATATCTGCTTTCGAACTTCCGGAGAAGTTTCAACCCTTATGAGCTAAAACGGCAAATAAAATCAGCAAAAACTGCAACTCCGATAGACATGTAAAATACCTTTTTGGCCATTATTTTTTGGGTAGGTAGGTGCAGTGCGCGAGAAACGGTTCCGCCATTTCCAGCGCCCAACTCTTCAAGGTTCTGAAGATCTTCTTCACGTAAATCGAGTTTAAATTCAGTTCCAATTTCAAGGTCAGGCAGCTTGGGTTCGTGTAAGACTTCAACTGAGTTGGTGTCGGGAAGGGCCAACCCTTAAAAATTGCGCTTTTTTTTAATCGCGCTCATATCCATAGGAAATATTGGCTAGTCAAGGCCGAGCGAGAGGAACACCCTTGGTTAGGATATCGCTTATGAACGTTGATATGGTGTCCTGGTCCCCCCTTCCTGAATAAAAGATTGCTATGGGCTAGTTATTAATCATCCTTTACAACCTCATTCCTATACTTTGATATAAATGGTAATTTAGATCGGATCGTACGTAAATTTAATTCCAGGCTCTAGTTAATCAAAACTAATTAAAACTTGTTTTGGATTCGATAGAGCTTAACTAGTCTAAGCGGCTAATCAGAACCTTAAATGGACTTACCAAAATAATCCACCCTAGATACGCTTTATACCTAGGAAGTTACACCGTGGTTATCTAAAATTCGTTGATTTAATCATCATGCAATAACCATAACAATTGTGCTTAGTAGCAGGCTTTGTCACGATATCTTTATTGCTTAGATATCCTGTTATAATGCAGCTATGTAACCATTATAAAAAAAGCGTAGAACTTTTCATTTTGAAATGTTCATCAGCCTATATGAGAATTTAATTTATGTAATAACTACTTTTTTTAGTACTAGATGGTTGTAATAACTACTTTAATTGATAGTTTAGTTTACTTTTAAGTCATATTTAATTTCTCGATGCTTACTTAAAGTTTATTGTGGTTGGGACCATCTAGTACTAAAAAAAAAGTTTATTGTGGTTGCCAAAACTATGCTCGCTAGGGTTAATCAAGTTGTCAGGATAGTGACTGCTGCAAAAAGTGTTGCAAAACCGGATTTGATGTGGTTGAGCTTATGATTAGAGTATTGATGAGTAGTCTTCCTGCTTGATGTTAAAAGATGTATATTCTTATAATATGCTCCTCATAAAATGTTTTGCACTAATGGGCCCCAATCAAAAGATGCTCCTTATAGAGCGTTACAGCTGAACTAGTACTTTTTATAACCTGAAATAGATTCTTAGTACCGAGGTAATTGACACCGAATTTCTAAACTTTAACAGCTTTTGAATTATAAGGTACCACAAATATTGTTATTATATTTAAACAGCAGCCATATTTTCACATACTTTTATATACTATGATAAGTTTTGATAAAAACATTTAGTTAAAGCCCTTATACTATTACCATAAACTCAATCTTCTATACCATGGAGTCTTAAAGGAACCATAGATATACCAGTGTCAAAAACAAGTCGGGTTGGATCAACAGTTGGTAAGGAAACCAATTAAACCCAGAAAGTACCATAGGATGGGGCTTATTTAATAAATCTTATCTTTAAAGCATAAAATAGATATAGATATCATATAAATAATTTAGGCTATTGTAAGATTTGAATGTTACCTGAATATATTTATCCCCCTATAAAAATAATATGATAACACTTCCCCAAATTTTAGCAACTTGACTTATGGCATCTATTCCCAAAAATTTATGGATAATAGTAGACCAAGCAACTGTAGCAAACAGTCCCAAAATTATGAGTAGTTAGATGGTTAAACCCATTTAAGATATTATTAAACCCAAAATTAAGGCCATTATTCATGAATTAAGAAATGGCACATACTAAACAGTTAAAAACTTGCACCCCTTTTTTGGTAAAGTTTTGTAATTTTGGATTTTAAGCAACTTTATAGTAGCAAACCCTTAATCATATTATTGAGAGCTTTAACATAAAACTGGCATGCCAGAAATTAATGGCTCCTACAATAATGTTGTAAGATCATAATTTTAGGTCCAGGGGACTAACCCCCATGTATAGACCATGATATAATCCCTTCTATGTACAAATAAAGCTCCCAAGCCCAGGCAAACCCCCTGACATCTAAGCGTGTTTTGCACATATACTAGATGAGCGTTGGAAATTTTTCAACCCTAAAGGATTCCCCTCTTTAACCAGTTTTTCCTTCTTTGCTTCATTTAAATAAGATATAGGGGTTTGTAAAGATGTGGCCCTATACAAAAGCTATAGTCAGGCCTCAGGGTTCCATTTAGATCTTGGGAATTTTCCAGGTGTGAACTTAGAATTATCAACACCATATACCAAGTTCCAGGCAGGTATGGTTGACTTTCTTTCAACATTAGATCTTTTTTAGTTATGCCTAATATTAAGTGAATCCTTAGTTCAAGCACATTCACTATAAAACTGGTAGAGATGATTATATCCCTTTTGACTGGCTGAAGTACATCAATGCATCTCTCATCCCTTGATATAACCCTTCTTCTCACAAATAAAAAATTCAATTAAAATTAATGTGAGATGATAATATCCTTTTATTTAAGATATTAAAATGAGATTTTTATTATTTAAAAGATAAATTTGGATTTGATAGTTCTAAAACCATTATGGGCTTAAAATCCAGTGATAAAAAGGGAGGATACCCCAGTGGTAGAGTATAGACCCTCTACCACTACCTCCCGAGTTCAATCCCAGTAATGGACTTTGGGTAGGGGACAATTTTGACTGTGTTGGTTTTGCGCGCCAATGCCCCAAACTGAGATAACAAATAGCAAAGGCGGTCCATGGAGTTCCTGGCCTATCATATGCTGCGCATGGAGGTTTTCCAGTTTTGATCCTCCTTTCCCATTTTCTTCACTTCCCTAATTGGTGCGGTATCATCCCCAGGTCGGCCCACCTCAAATAAAATTTACAAATTAAAATCCAGTGATAAAATTTTCATTCTCGCTGCAATCACCAATTGCAACCAATTCAATTCAAGCCTGGTAAGTTTGATAATCGACATGAGGTGATGAGTTTGCACCCTAATGTCAGGTAAAGTTTGGGAAAGTGCATTAAAGGGCACAGGGTCAGCCTTTGCACCATTCAAAGTTTGAAAGTGTCCCAGCGACACTGGTGGCCAAAATAAAATTAAGAAAATAGTGATAATTATTTCACTGGAGAATTTAGCCTGGTAAGCAAAATGCAACCAATACATCAAAGCTCCACATTCCCATCCCTGTCATCAGTGGAGCATGCAATTTGAGATTTTGAATATTAATTTAATGGCACTTTGGGTGAAGTTCTGAGGTGATATGAACAAACACTTCCTGGCTATATGTACATATACCACATTCTATGACCTGGGGTTGGTTGGACCTCAGGTTTGAAACCACACAAGCAGTGGATGAAGCTGCACAGGTGTGCATGGTGGTTGATCTCCTGGATAGTCAACGGGTGGTTGAAACAAAGTGAATGCATTGGACCAAATCTAACCAAATTTATCACTTGACTTTCTTCTCACAACTGTGAGATGTGCAGTACTAGAACATTATCTCTAAGCTGGACTAAAAAGGTATGGGGAACTTCACTCTTTTGAAATGCAGCACTTCACACTTATGCTGAAGCTTATCATTGGCAAAGCAATTGCAGTGATTACCCCAACTGCAGCCATCATGGAAGACTTAACCCAAATTCCCCACACTACAGTTATCAATATTGACAGGCAGGAACCCTTCCCATTCTGCATTATGGTAGATAGTGCATGTAATGGATCAGGAGGCACCTGATCTGTATATTGCTTCAGATTGGGTGGCGTTTGATCTTAAAGTGGCCCTGATTCAAAAAGCATTGAACTCAGGAAGGTCAGAATTGGGAAAATTTGCCATCCCATACCCAGATTGCATTTACAAAATGACGTCAGGCTTATGCACAGCGTGGATGGTGATCTGATGGGATGGTGAAGCTTCACAAACAATGTGTTAGACGGTGCTCAAAAGAGCTTAATTAATAAGAAGCTTATTCCATTCTAGCAGGGCACTATTTAGGGGAGGATGTTGCAGCGCTGAAGGGCAGTTGCATCTTCAACAAGGAAGAAAGGAAATTTAATAAAGAAAAGCTTGCTTGCCAAAAAAATATTATTTTATTTAAAAATATTAAGCAGATCAGATCAGAACTATGAGCTCAACCAATG